>JAUKNK010000954.1:0-52359 GCA_030765055.1 Mantis religiosa
TAAAATTTTTGTGTAAAAAATTGGTTCAATAAAATGCACAAATCAGTCACAAGGCAAGTTTACTCTACTAACCTTCCTTAGGAACTCCAAACGGCTAATATTGTTTGTGCCGTAATCCCTCTGACATTTATTAAAAAATTTGTGTTTTATTTGTTATTGTATTTTATTTCAATAAATTTGTACGCCATTAACAATGCGAATTTCTGGTTTAACACATAAAAATTCTTCTTGGGATGCTTGTGGAAACTTTTGGGTCCATTAGTAGTGAGAGGAGTACGGAAACTGGTATAAGGCCATATTACAAGAGGAAAGGAACTATCTTCTGCTACGTAGGTTTCAAGAATATAACTCATAACTGTCCATTTGGGGTGAGAGGCTGTACACGTCAACAAATCCTTCTTCGATATCTGTCGGAGTTTAATAAGGCAATCCAAAAACAACTACTTCCTCTCTACTCTTATATAAGCCTGACAATCCTAACACTGAAATTTTACGATACCAGCTTTATCCTAAATGAAATTTGTAGCACTCAATCGTGACGGAAGAAAATACTATTTTAGTTGCAACATGTGTAGCTCTTTCGACGTCTAAAACTATACGTTCGAGAACAAATTGATCATCGCACACAAAGTTAATCCATCTCCACACCTTTTCATAACAATCTGTAGTTCTAGATATTAATAAACAAAATACAACTTGATAATAATTTTACCCATGGTAAACATAGCGTGTACAATTGTTGGACAAATCGGGGGCAAGTATAAAATGTTCCATATGCCAAAACAATTTTCCCATATTTCACTAAACATTTTAGATTTGTATCACATTTGAGAAGTACCTTCCATGTCTTCGAATGGAAAACAAAACCGTTCATTCCTATTCGTTACAATAGCAATTTCTTCTAGTTGTTTTATGGCTTCTTGAAATAAAATGCGATTTTTAGGAAACTTCTTCCTCCGTTCGCGATAAATAGCCTGTGTTATGTCTTAGCCTGTCTTAGCCTGTGCGTCGTATTTGAATTCATTCCGTTACTGAGAGCGGTTCAGTGGTCTAGGTCCCAACTCTTCACAAACTTTTCTTTTATAAGCATTACGAACAATTGCTTTCTCAATGTCACTGTCCACAATTAGTACGAGGGCTGTTCAATAAAGAATGATCATAATTTTTTTACGGTCATAATCTCTCGCACTAAAATTCAATCTTATTATATTCTATTAGTTTAATGTGAAACAAACACGCTTTAGTAGTTTCATTGTTGGTACTCCTAGTTCCCGCCTGTGAGAACCAGGCAAGTTCAGACATGTTCAGTATCGCCTATCGCTGCAATGGAGGTAACACGCGAGGAACAATATGGGGCTTTGAAATTCTGTTTCGTCTCAACAAATCTTCAGTTGAGGCCTATACAATGTTACACGAGGCCTATGGAGAGTCAGTTCTTCCCTACAGCACAGCTCGAAGGTGGCTTAAAATGTTCAAAGAGGGGAGACAATCAATTACAAAGGAAGGTGGACCCAGTGTTCCAGTTACTGCTCTTACGGAAGAAAACATCAACACTGTTGCTGCCATTGTGAGGGGATCGGCGAATTACCTTAAGATCACTTTCTGAAATACTGAGCATTTCATTGGGTGCCACCCACATATTGGTGACAGAAACATTACACATGAGACGTGTTTGTGAGCGATGGGTTCCAAGACTGTTGATTCTCGAACAAAAGGACATTCGCATGCAGGTCTGCATGCAGTTAAAGTTGATGTTAGAGGAAGATCCGGAGTTTCTTTCAAACGTAATCACTGCTGATGAAACTTGGCTACATCATTTTGATACTGAGAGAAAACAGCAAAGCTCAGTGTGGAAATCTCCTCCATCACCAACCCTCCAAAAAGCAAAAGTGGTTGCTTCTGCTGGGAAAGTTATAGTCATCTCATTATTTGATATTCCTGGAATGGCTTATCAGAATGTTGTACCTGCACACATATCAGTAACTGGACAATACTACAGCGATGTCCTGAAAACATTGCAAGTCCATATCACGCGCAAAAGACCACCTTTCCGTGAAGCAGGCTGGATGCTGCACCACGATAATTCGTGGCCACACATTGCCAATGTTGTTGCTGAATATCTTGCAAAATTCAACGTAAAGTGCTTCTCTCACCCTACCTATAGTCCGGATTTATCCCCATGCGACTTTTTTCTATTCCCTAACTTGAAGAAACGCTTTCGTAGGATGCATTATCCATCATCAGAAGCAGTGGTGAAGGCTGCGGAGGTGATTTTGAAGGATCTCTCAAGAATGGTTTCCAGTATATCTTAGAAGACTGGTAGAAACGCTGGGACAAGTGCATCGCATTTAGGGGAGTCTATTTTGAGAAGGACCATCAAAATTATGAGGATGAGTAAAGGTACGTTGTCCAAAAAAATTGTGATCATTCTTTATTAAATAGTCCTCGTATATGGTTAGGCGTAATGATTTCATTTAGCACAGTACTTACGTTTGCAACTGTATGGACGGCTGCATAACATTTTAGTAAAGTGCATATTCATGAAATGTCACCATTAGATAAGACATGGAACGTTCTGTACTCGCGATTTTAATGAACTATACATTCGCTGCCTTTATTAGTTGTTGCCTTCACCAACGAAGTCA
Organism: Mantis religiosa; assembly: GCA_030765055.1. Taxonomy (NCBI): domain Eukaryota; kingdom Metazoa; phylum Arthropoda; class Insecta; order Mantodea; family Mantidae; genus Mantis; species Mantis religiosa. The sequence continues at coordinate 2,646 of JAUKNK010000954.1, forward strand.
TTTTGGTCAACCGAGAGCGTTAAGTGATCCGTTGATCGGTGATCCGAGTGATCGGTTACATGAAGTGCTGTGCTTTCGATATTGCATTAAATCGACCACGGGGCGCTTTATGTTTCTTTTTCGATCACTTTTTTTTTTACTTTTAAGGGTTTCTCCACTCTTCAGCGGTTGCCCTGTATTCCCATTCGCCATTCTGTCCGATTAAGTAAATCATCCTCCTTCTGGCATCGATCCATCATCGTTCTACAAATATGTCCTCTACATGTTGTTCTTGGACAGCCCCGCTTCCTTCTGCCACGAGTGACCATTCTAAAAATGTCTTGGGCCACCTGTCATCCTCCATTCTTCTAACGTATCCGTACCACTGAAGACTCCTTCTTTCAATTCTCTCCACCACTGTTTCCTCCATATCCATTATCTCTCTCATCTCTTTATTTCTCCTTCTATCCAAACTTGGCACTCTAGCATCACGTCCTATTCCATCTATTTCCATTGCCAAAATCTTAGATTTTGGTCTCTCTACCAAGGTCCATGCCTCAGCTATATAGGTCATTATACCTTCCATCACAGTCTTCAAAACCTTCTTCTTTGTACAGTTGAACATGGTTCTACTCCACAGAAGCCAATTCAACATCCTTATAGCGTTTGGTGCTTGTTCTAGCCTACTGTCGACATCCACTTTACAGCTCCAGACTCATCAATAAATGATCCTAGATATTCAAACTTTTTAACTGCTTTAATAATTTCTTAGGGTAGATAAAGGTCTCGTCCACTTCCTCCGTCTACCAAGTATGCGGTTTTATCCATATATACTCGTACTTCAAAAACATCTTGGAGTTTTCTCATTATATATTTCACTTTATCACGATTGTGAGCCATCACGACCATCACCTGGTCATCTGCAAATAGTAGTGAGTGTATGGTACTAACTTGAACCGGTATACCCATACCTCCACAAGATTGATTCCACTGTGCTAATACATGTTGAATATATATTTTAAATAAAGTAGGGAGACATACTACAGCCTTGTCTTAGGCCTTTTGTAATTCCAAATGTAGACGATAACATCTTCCCTATTTTGACAGAGGCCTGACATTGCTGGTTCAGAAGCCACCATTTCGCCCCAAAGTTCATTAATAGTTCATCACAGGCTTTTCTAAATCAACAAATATCAAATGTGTCTCTTGACCCCTTGCATGTGATTTTTCTGTAATATGTCTTACACTGAAGATATGGTCCAAAATGATTTTCCTTTGGTAAATCCTAATTAATATTTTAGCATTTTCTCTTCAACAGTATATTCGAGCCTGTTTGTAATAATATTACTGAAAATTCTACTAGCAGATGGCATTACGGTAATTCCTCTATAATTTCCAGGATCTTTACGGTTTCTTTTCATATATATGAAAAGAAACCTATATATATATATATATAGGTGTTATATATGATTCATAAAGATCCTTTGAGATCTCACCACCCTCTAAAATCTTGTTGAATATTTTACATATAAGTCTTTTCAATAAGGGCGATCCATATTTCCACAATTATATCACTATTCTACCAGGACCACTAACTCTTATCATTTTGTTTTGCTTTTTTCAATGCCTGATTTACTTATTGCTCCAGAATGGGTTCTACATATAATGATGCACTATCACTATACTTGGTATGTTTATTTCCCTTTCCCTTTCATTTCTCCATTAGTAGACTTTTAAAATATTCCTCCCATTGTTCAATGATTTAAGGCTGGTGTTGGGTTATTAACTGCCCTCATTTTCCTTATAACTCTCCATGCCTCTGCAGATTTTCTGTGTCCTAATGAATGATCAATTTCAGCACAGGCCTTTCCCCACGATTCTTCTTTACGCTTTCCTATAACCTTCTTTACCTGCTTCTTACATTCTCTATACCTTTTTAAATCTTCACTTTTTCTATTTAACCACTGATAATACAGTTTCATTTGGGCGCCGGGGTAGCGCGGTGGTTTCGTTCGCGGCTCCCGTTCTAAGGGTCCCGAGTTCGATTCCCGGCTCTGGGGTTGGCGATTTTAAGTCGGCCCTATCCACGCCTTCACCTCTGTCTAGCACACGTGAAGTATCCCCTATGCCCAACGTGGTTCGGAGTCCACGGTAAAAACTGTAGGTCCTCTCACCTCACCGCCATCTTCACTATCACCCTATCATCGGAGGTAATGGACACCGCCCTCTGGGTGCCTCCACCTGAGAAATGGGTCCGGTCATCACTTGGTGGGGTGAGGTTACCCCGAAGGCCGAGGTTGCCATGTGGGGAGTGTTAGTAACTAACTAACTAACTATACAGTTTCATTTTTACTTCATGATTTCCAATACTTCTGTAGTCATCCACATTGTCCGTCTCACATTACTTCTCTCCTTTCCCAGAACTTCCTCAGCTCTTCCACTAACATTCTTTTAAAGCGTCGTATAGATCTTCAGCATTCCAATCCTCGTGTACTGCCCAAGTATATTTATGACTGTCTTTACGTTTAAATTTTGCATTCATGATAACACATTCCTGTTCTCTACAAAATTCAATTAGCCTTCTGCCATTATCATTTTCTACATCTTCTCCCCAAATTGCAACAGTGTCATCATTAGCTTTCCTACCGATACGTCCATCGGTAGGATGGATAAACTCTCATGTCTATCAGGACATTAATCAGCAATTTCTCTTAGATCTTCATAAAAGCATTTTTTTCTTCATCGTTGGTAGAAGCACAACATATACCAGATTCATGAATACGTAGAATTATCTTATCCTATCACTTATTTCTTCCCAATCAGTTATTCGAGATTTTCATTTTCTTTTTATCAGAAGAGCCACCCCGGATTTGGGTCTCTGATTTTGGTACTCAACTCCAGAAATGAATGTAATTTCCAAACAGAGTTAGAGAGTAACTTTTCTCGAAATATTTTTATTCTGTACAAGATTATCTGAATGACAAATTATCCTGATAATGCTTCTGTAACTCTGTAAGTAGTATCTAACTGTTCCAATGACAAATCATTACCAATAAATCTTTGATGCATGTTGAATGTTTATTTTTAATGTATGCGTATTTATGAAGTAATAATGAATGGTATCCATTGCAAAAAGGTTGAGACGTACTGGCATAAGCCAAGTGAAAGCTGATTTAAAAAGTGTTTGATTTTGTATCATATATATGTATCCCTGCTTTGTTTTCCATATTGCTGTTCATATTGCCTGTATACTATAATATGTGTCTTATGTTAACTTTTCAAGTACATATATATGCTATTAAACTTTATACCTCTGGGCATGTTCAATGTTCACAGCCTTTTCTGGCTACAAGTGAACCTACTGAACGCAAATCAATCTAATCTAATCTAATATAATCTAATCTAACAGTTCTTGTCCTTTACCTTTCTTTTTCGTCTCACTTAAAACTACTATATCCATTTCTAAATAATTTCTTTCTTTCTCTATCTCCATTAACTTTCCACTCATCCCTTGTTCTATGTTTCACATGTGAAAGTCCGTTTACGTAGCCAGAGTCGGTCCTATTAATCCGTGCAGCTCTTGGGGAACGTAGCAAGATTTGTTTTACAGGAGTGGGTTGCTAACCCTCTGCTAAACCCCCAACCTGGATGACCAGACTGCTGCCTCTTCTGCCGGTTTTCAGGGTTCCTGTTTAACCTTCACAGCTACCGTAACGGTCCCAGGGCACACGAAGTCCTCACCATACTTCACTCAAACAGGCGTTCAGCTACTTCCCGTTGCCCACCCCTCGGGACGTGGACCCAGAGGTCGGATTTTGAGGTGCTGCGTTTTCGATACTACGTTACATCGACCATTGGGCACTTTCAATGCGTAGCCAAGGGAACTTTTGACTGTGCTATTACGGAAATACAATAAGAACGGCTTTTTATAAAAACTCTGTAATATTATGAAAATATCTGTCAAATTATAAGTATAGACCTGTGATTTCATCAAAACTACGGTGCCGATGGGCAGGTTTTCTCGGATTCTCCGGTCTCTACCGCCATTTATTCTATCAGCTTTGCAATCATCACTTCTTCTTTCACCCATTGCATCCACGCTTCATATAATCCATTTGTGTCTCATACCACGTATCGAGATGATTCCCGATGCTGAAATTATCTCTGATCCAGAGTTGCTTTGACACTTAGACAGTCTTCAGGTTCCATATGTCCTGGAGCGTATATGATCTTTATATTGCAAGTGGAATTTTATTAAAGCTGAAAACTGTGGATCTTGTGATGCATTCTATATAGTTAACTTTTGCATGACATATTAAGCAGCTGGATTTGTTTAAAGCCGAAACAAAATTATATTTCTTCTGAATCGGGCGTCTCACGTCGATACTTTACCAGCATTAATGATCTGTATGTTTATAAAGGGATAACTGGAGTGAGGTAAGTTCAGCTTTGAGGGGAAATACTATAAAGAATTGTTTTCCACACCTGGGTGCTTCAAAGGTAACGGAACGAAACGTAAGGATAGAGCAGAGAGACTGTATCGTGGTTAATATGGACTTTTATATTTATACCACAGAAGGGAGCACCTCAGGAGTGAGGATAAAGGAGGCGGTAGTTTCAGATGGGCAGAGTTCCTACAAATTCAAACCTTCTCGGCGGGATGACTCGGAAGCCAGATAGCGTCTTATCGGCGTTCTTTCTGCCATGCAGCATCGTGACACCTGCCAAAGCTTTGCAATTGCGAGAGAACCAAGCGGGTACAGGAAGAATTAAACTGACAAGTAAGACGAAGTGGAAGGAGAGAAAGTTCGGGGAATAAAAGGAACCTTCCAGCATTCGTCTAATATGAGGGGAAACTCCCGAAAAAAAACATGGATCAGGAAGGTTTGCCACGGGGATCGTATTTTGTATTGTTACATAAGCATTTGAACTGTTTTACATAAAGTTTAGCCTAGGAAATAACGCTGTCTTTCAAAACGTGGCCTGAACAATCCAGATTTCGATTTTAATTTGTGATGTAAGTGAAAAGCAAGAGTAAATAGAGAGATAGGAGAAAGTAATTATAAAGAGCAGGATCCTGGAAACTCGTTTAATTTGATGAGAGGTGTGGTTTGGGGCGCAAACTCCATGGAGGCAAATCGTGGACGTGACAGGTGGCGTGACGTATTCGTCACGCGGCGTTTTACTGTTGTACGTAAGTTATGTATGTAACTGCAGAGCGGGATGGCTCAGGCTGTTTCATCTGTGACCAGCATTCGGGAGGCCCGGGGTTCGATTCCCGTGGCCGATCTACCTGATCCTGGTTTTTTTCTGAGGGTTTCCCGGGTCGCTGGGGGAATACTGGGTAGATTAATTACATCTCCCGAATTTCCTGTCCCTCCGTTTCACCTCCATTATCATTTCACGACATTTCTCATCTGGTAGTCTCTTTCAGGGTAGAAGAGTCGGCAGGTGTCTGGCGGTGCATGGCAGGATGATATGCTCTGAGTGAACCACTTCCTCCTCGGCAGGTCGGTTGCCGGTCTCCGAACCGGGTGATGGGACTGCTTCCGATTCACAGTAAGGGGGAGATGTCAGTTGTTCTGGTCTACCTGGTGAGGTTTCCATTTAAGTAAAATGTAGGGACCCTGCCCTATGCACTGGCTCTTTGCGCCGGCCACCCCTCTGTCTCCTCTCGCCTCATTCTTCTTCCGGGATGCATAGATAAAATAGATCAAGACTGGTAGCAGTGACTGTAGTAATCCTAATCTTGTGATTGGAAATAATTCACAATTGGGGCAGCTTCTTGTTACCTTTACTTCACGGAAATACATTTGTATAATTTTCCCCTCACTGTAGATCTTAATTTCTATTTGCACTTCTTGTGAATAAAGTATTATAATACTCATAGAAAGATTTGTAGATGGCAAATATCTAGCTGGTCACCAGATTTCAAATTAAAAGATAGGGCCATATAATGGGGCTCGGGATAAAAGGGTTGTGTTCGAAACTTTTTCTTTGAACTAGTCTTAAAATTTATTTCTCCACGTGTAGCTAATCGAAAAACACATTCGCCGAAATGTTTTCATTACACATTGCATCTGAGCATAAGGGGGATACAAAGAGATTAAAGAGATAGTCAAATACTTAAAAACGGGATCAATAAACGGTGGCTGTGCAACTGCACATTTTAGATGCCTACGAGAAACAAACAACAAGTTAGCACGTCAAAAAGGCATACTACATTGCAAATTCAAAGTAGTTACACATTGGATAAGGTTATTGATACTTAGGCATCGCCAAGACAAAGTATAAGATTTGTGAACAATTTGTTTGGCAGGGGATGAATAAAGATATGGCACGAGTTAGAGCTTGTCAGGTTTGTGCTATGGCTAAGCCGGCCCAATGCACCTTATGGAAGGGGTTAGCCTCCGAAGTTTCTAGTAAACCAATGCAGAAGTTATTCGTAGATTTTGTGGGTCCTTTTCCGCGTTCTACCCAGGGAAACACTTATGTTTTAGTAATAATTGATGCATTCTCCAAGTTTGTGTGGTTAAGCGCTGTTCCTAACACTACATCACGAAATGCTACTAAGGTTCTTGGAGTTTTTGCCTCGTTTGGTGCTCCGAATTTCCTAGTGACCAATAATGGCACGCAATTCACCTCAGCGGCTTTTAAAATTTTTTGTTTCAACTGGGTATTAAAGTCTTTACTACCACTCATTACCCTTGTCCGTCTCATGCCGAAAGGTTCTATAGGAATTTGAAATCCATCTTAATTTCCTTTCATCATAACAACCACTCTAAATGGGATTCCAATCTATCGCGTTTGCAGGTAGCGTTTAACTCTGCCCGCCACGAGTCACATTTCACGACCCCGTCTCGCCTTAAGTTAGCCTACTCTCCAAGTTCACCGATGTCTAATTTGTGGCATTTAGATGATTTGTTGCCTCAGGAATTTTCTGCAGGGACCATCCGGAACAATACAAACGTTTGACATAAATTACATATTTTGGTAAGGTCTACATTTGTTATTTAGTGAGATTTTGTTCATCTCTTACAGATTACCGACAATGCAAAAGTATATGAAATTCATTCAGAATGAACAAGAAAATTTCAGGTTGACATTCTAATTGTTATGTAAATAGTGTATTATATCTATGTTATTTTAATATAGTAGTGAGTTTTGATAAAATAAAAAAAATAATAAAGAAAAAGAGTTAATTTGGGATGGGAAACTTCGAGACTTCATTGTCGCAAGAAACTACAATTAAATACCATTTTTTGTTTGTACGACATTTCTTTTTGTAATTATATTGCACATAAATCTCATAACACTTATTACCAATGACATCGCTATCTATTAATACATAGAAGTGGTAGATGGAGTGGAAGAAGATAAATTGTCTACCCGCAAAGATTTAATGATAAACCTTAAGATATAAACAAAATCTACTACATAAAACATGTAGAATTCGTTAAAAGATCTTTATTGTGGTGGTGTGTGTGTGTGTGTGTGTGTGTGTGTGTGTGTGTGTGTGTGTGTGTGTGTGTGTGTGTGTGTGTGTGTTTTGTGTGGGGTTAAGATATACATATTCGGTGCCCACTCAGCATCGTGAGGAGATTGAGAAGCTACGCTAGATAGCAGAACCTGGTGTAGAAAGTCAACTTTCCGGCTGGAGGTGCCGGGATACTCCACGTATCAGTTGGATGATGGCCCACCTCTGTCTTGTGTATGTGTACGTGAGGCCGGCAGTCGGGTTAGCAGACTGAGGCCCACTTTGGGCTATTAGGCCATGGGTTACGTTTCTTACGTTAGAATGGTCTAAATCTTTTACTTCTCCAAAACAAGAGTAGTTATTCACTCTTTTATCTCTTGGCTATGCAAAGGAATGAAGTGCCAAGCACTCGCGCAGGCACCAGCTCTTAAAATACTTGGCTATCACTTACAACTTCCTTTCAATAATAACTTAACCAAATTTAGTTAGAGGACAACTTATACTTTCAGTATTACTAACTAGGCGATCGCATTTTCCACACACACACACACACACACACACACACACACACACACACACACACACACACACACGCACACACACATACACACACATTCATACACACATACACACATACATAAACACACACACACATACACACACATTCATACACACAGACACACACATACATAAACACACACACACACACACACACACACACACACACACACACACACACACACACACACACATATATATATACGAGGGCTGTTCAATAAAGAATGATCACAATTCTTTTGAAAACGTACCTTTACTCATCCTCACAATTTTGATGATCCTTCTCAAAATAGTCTCCCCTGAATGCGATGCACTTGTCCCATCGTTTCTGCCAGTCTTCAAAGACATGCTGGAAATCATTTTTGAGAAATCCTTCAACATCGCCTCCGCAGCCTTCACCACTGCTTCTGATGATGGATAATACCTCCCACGAAGGCGTCTCTTCAAGTTAGGGAATAGAAGAAAGTCACATGGGGCTAAATCCGGACTATAGGGAGGGTGAGGGATGCACTTCACGTTGATTTTTGCAAAATATTCAGCAACCACCTTGGCAATATGCTGCCGCGCATTATCGTGGTGCAGCATGCAGCCTGCTTCATGGAAATGTGGTCTTTGCGCCTGATCTGGACTTGCAATGTTTTCAGGAAATCCCTGTAGTATTGTCCAGTTACTGATGTGTGTGCAGGTACAACATGCTGATAGACCATTCCATGAATATCAAAGAATGAGATGTCTATAACTTTCCCAGCAGAAGCAACCACTTTTGCATTTTGGGGGGTTGGTGATGAAGAAGATTTCCACACTGAGCTTTGCTGTTTGCTCTCAGGATCAAAATGATGTAGCCAAGTTTCATCAGCAGAGATTACGTTTGAAAGAAACTCCGGATCTTACTCTAACATCAACTTTAACTGCATGTTACCTCCATTGAAGAGGTTGGCGATACTGTACATCTCTGAACTTGCCTGGTTCTCACAGGCGGGAACCAGGAGTATCAACAGTGAAACTACTATGGCGTGTTTGTTTCACATTAATCTAACAGAATATAATAAGATTGAATTTTAGTGCAAAGAAATATGACCCTAAAAATTATGATCATTCTTTATTGAACAGCCCTTGTACATTTTTGGGGTTTGTTTAGAATCTGATCCAAACTTCCCTATACTTTATACCGCAAGCTTTCTTTCTCCTTCCTTATGATAAACCGAGATTTTCACACCATTAAGGCCAAAGTGGAAAGTTTGCTCCCTCTTGCATGACGTTCTTTCAAAGTCATAAGCGTCTAGTGCCATCTTCGGCATGCATTAAGGTTGGAGTGCACATTACTTGAATGCATTAGCATGCCATCACGTGTATCGCACAGAGGGAGGGGACGAAATGCTCTCTTAACGAGAAAAACACATGTGGCAGACCAAGGAAAAAAGCTGATTGTTTATAAAACGAGGCATCTACATACATTAAAACTCTGGCGTGTTACATTTCCATGACTATCTTTACCTACGATCGTGTATTTGTATATCTCTTCTGCAGACCACTCCAACAAATGATTATTTTTCGATCTACGTGATGTTAATCGACGTAAATGTTTGCAGAAATGGTTTTAATATGCACTTCATTATATATACAAGGAGGATTTAAGAGACTGAAGCAACAGTCGCATATTTAAAAGCGGGTCGATATATGCAGGTTGGATTTAAAATTTCATGCTCTTCGCAGCACATCACTGAATTTTGCCTTAGCACTTTAAACAATGTAATCGTATTAGAAATTCAAATCAGCATCAGTTGTCTTCGAAATGCGTAACGCCGCAAGTTTAGGAAGTTCTAGTATCCTTTTCGTGATTTTATCTTGTCTTTTACGGATTATCAGCAACATAAGAACTCTTGAGGAGGGGCTGTAAGCTTTCTATAAGAATATAATTGTTTTGGTGGTTTTGTAAGCTTGAACCTTGTTTTATCGCACTCCAATGTCTTATTCAATAAAAATATAAGTACTTTTAAAGTAAAATTAAATGTCCAATGACACGCGCCGTTTCATATCTGTAATTCTGATTTTACCTACCGTCCGAGGTATTAGCGCTGTATTGGCGCTCAGTAAAGGAAACATGTGTCGTGCAAAAATGTGCTTAGTACGAAAATGGAAATGTATTTAATATGGAATTGAACGCATTGAAAATTCTCAAGAAAACGGCATTTTAAGAGTGTAAGAGGCTGACTTGGATTCAGAAAATGACATAAAAGATCTTAGGAAAGTACAGTCATGAGAAAGACGAAGGATTAGACTCTGCGGACTCAGTATAAGGTAGTTTGCAAATGTAAATTTAATTTTTTAGCATTTTATTTTTCTTCAAGTATTTTTACCAGTTTTGCGAGATATATTTTTCCTCAGTGATGAAATTTATACCACTAATCTAGGTTACTTATGGTGATACTACCAGTTTTATAACCCAGGCTATATATTGGATGCTAGAATTTGTTGTATTAAAATGGATAAAGTATGGAAAGATAGAGTCAGACTGAAAAATTCAATGCCGTAGCCGTGATTTGAGCCACGGATCTTCTGGTTGCCGTCCAATCGCTCTAACCCTTGAGCTACTATAGCCAACATGCCGAAATGACATTAAATTCTCCAACTGACTCGTATTTTTCCCGGTAAAACACTTAGGAGTTTTCATAAACACATGAGACAACTACCTTAATGGCGATTTACAATGTGTAAGTACTTAAAGGCCCGGGCTTTATAGTGAACCACTATTAGGTCAATTATTGGAAATTAATTGTTCTTTCACACTGGCCGTGTGTAGGCTAAAGTATGGAAAGATAGAGTCAGACTGAAAAATTCAGTTTTATAGCCGGGATTTGAGCCACGAATCTTCTGGTTGCCGTCCAGTCGCTCTAACACTTGAGCTACTATGGCCAACGTGCTGACATGACATTAAATTCTCCAATTGGCTCGTATTTTTCTCGGCAAACCACTTAGGAGTTCTCATAAACACATGAGACAACTACCTTAAAAACGACTTATAACCTGTAAGTACTTTAAGGCCCGGGCTTTATAGTTAACCACTATTAGGTCAATTAATGGAAATTAATTGTTCAATTGATGGAAATTAACAAATTTTTGAAATGACAATTGAACAAATTACACTTGAAATATTCAAACAATTGAACAAAAATTGAACAATTAATTTCCATTAATTGACCTAATAGTGATTAACTATAAAGCTCGGGCCTTAAAGTACTTACACGTTGTAAGTCGCCATTAAGGTAGTTGTCTCATGTGTTTATGAGAACTCCTAAGTGGTTTACCGGGAAAAATACGACTCAGTTGGAGAACTGAATGTTATGTCGGCACGTTGGCCATAGTAGCTCAAGGGTTAGAGCGGCTGGACGGCAACCAGAAGATCCGTGGTTCAAATCCCGGCTATGGCATTGAATTTTTCAGTCTGACTCTATCTTTCCATACTTTAGGCTACATACGGCCAGTGTGAAAGAACAATTAATTTCCATGGATAAAGAAGTATATTTATTATACAATTAATAATAAAAGAGAACCAAATATATGCAACATAAAACATCAGTAAAGGGGAAAGCACTGATTTATTATTTCAAATTTCACAAAGAGTTTCTATTAAGAATGGAATACATATAAACTTAAGATTGCAAACATAGTGCATTTGGCTTCAAGTTACGTTAAAACCATTAAGTCAATGAAAAACTAGAAATAAGTGGCCAGAAATTATTGGTAAATGAACTTAAGAAAGTTAGGGGATTAATAAAACACTGTTTTTTTCAAGTATTGCAAAAAGTAATTGGCTAACCAAAGTAATTGGTCGAGAATGCCAATTGGGAACAGGAGGCCTGCAGAGTCTCGTCCTGATAAGTATTACTTACAGTTCTTGTATATAATATACTATTTATTATATTAAACTGCAAAAATTACTATGGAAAATTATAAAGGAGAAAAAGAAGGAAATATAGAAATGGAAGTAAAGATGTAGATACGGGTCTTTACAATACCTAATTACATTACAGAGGACTATATTTTGAATAAAAAATATGGTTCATATATAAACTACCTATGCTTTTACAGTAACGTTTGTTTTCAAACATGGATTTCCTGTCTTGAAATAAATCAGAAATAAATTAAAGAAGCTATCAGAAGCCTAATTTAAAAGTTTTCTTTTTGTACTAATATTGGACGCAGGTGAACACAGTTCAGAATATTGGTAAGGGAATTTACATAAATTCTGTTACTTTAGTATTTTATTTTATAAAATTTATGTAGTTCCTTTAATTTACACTCTCAAAAGGCCCTAAGTGGTTGAACTGTAGGCTTTTAAGGTTAATCTTGCTCATTTTCACTATGGATATACATCCAATTTTATTTCGAGACTTTGCAAAATGCTGGGAATTCGTTTATCGAAATCCGAAACTTTTGAGTTGAGAGACTAAAATATTTACCAGACGTGTGTTAAGTGCTGTCTCATAGTTGTAAATGGTTATTAGATGTTAGAACACGTATCTAACAACCTTTAGGTAGCATAAAGTACTTTCACTGGAACTACACTTCTATAATGCACCACCCCTAAAGGAGCTACTGGTAAATAAGGATTTAATTCAAATTTATTTGGTATATTTATTGCACCATTCAGAAGCAGAGTGGAGATTACAAAGTTAGAAATGCCCACCAATGTTATAAATATTTGAAATAGCTTCATTAGTGCTGCCAAAGCCGAGGATCAGTGCTCTGGCCTCTCAGCAAGGATTCAGTTCTAGGGGACCGTATGGATAGTTTTTCTCCGGGTTCTGCGATTTTCCCCACTATTTATTTCAACAACTACTTCATATCACCTTTCTTTTCATCCGTTTATCCTCCATTTCATATCCACTCCTTCCTCACTGCCGTGCCAATACCACTCTTGCTGATCCAGAGCTTGGCTGCTCCTCGAAAGGCATCTTGACCCCAGTCGTCCACTTGTGTAAGTTCTACATCCGTGAAGGGCAAGCGGGAAAAAGTTGTGAGTAACTCTCTACTCTAGGTTATTGTAACTTTGGATTTAAAAATTGTTTGACATGAAGTGTACTCATATATACGCTCGCATATATAATTCTAAACTCTAGGAAGATGAAAAATGATTCCAGTTAAAAAAGTCCCTCCATTGCATTCGAGAACCTAACACTTTATCTCTGGGTTGCAAAAGATGGGAAGGCAAATTTGCCTCCACCTACATTTTGCCGCGCTATGACACATTCATGAGACTCAAAAACAAACTTCTCTAATGCTTGGTGATCTAAATTAGTGAAGAGGAAATGCTTCATGCACAAAGAGAAGGAGGTAGGATATAGGGGGGTGACGCTGTGAGTACATAGCAGCCACGTTTGGACATTATCGAACTAGAATGCTGAGTACTAGAGCACGGTATTCTTGTTTACAGCTTTTCTACCTGCGATTTTGTTTGTTTAAAGTACATTAATTAATTTTGTTACAGGCAGATAACGCCAACAACAATTATTATCTAAGTAACGAGCATTATAAAAATACCGGCATCTCACTCCCCATAGAAAGTAGAACTAGCAGAAAAACGCTTTAATCCTGCTGTATAATAGCTAGGATACTTGTATTTTATTGCTATTTCAAACGTTTTACATTGTCAGTGATTCGAATAATTAACCGCGTTTTTATTTTTTCTCTACCCAAAGGCTATATTTCACAGCAGAGAGGATGCAAATAATTCTGTAATTCAACATGACCTCAAAAACAAAAGCTCTAAATTTTTATGATTAAACGATATAAAAGGATTGCTAATAAGTGAGGAAGCGCTTTGTTCATTTATTCCGGAGTGACAGACGGCAAACTGTGTAACTAAAAAGAGAAAGCACTAATTAGTTTGCCGAAGCGGGACATGCGTGTGTAGTGTTTAACGCCCGCTTTTATTACATACGGCACCACAGGCGGTGACACTGATGATACATGAGATGAAGATGGAGCACTGGTGGAATGAGATGGCGGAGGAAATAAAGAGATGCCAGCGCCGTATTGTCCACTACAAATCTCACTTTGTGAGTTGGCTGGGATCGAACCCTGGTGAGAGCCAAACGGTATAACCACTCAGCCACGACGCGGGACTGAGATCATAGTATATCACTGTGTTGTGCATATGTACGTGTCAGAACAACAATGCAAACTGAATATTTTGCCCACATCCGTGATGTGGCGATAGCGTCTCTGCTATACATTTAAGAGTTTCAGAGTTTGAATCTCGGTCAGGGTGAGTTATCTGGAGAAGGATTTTGCTCCTGTGATTTCCATTATCCTAAAAGATGAATGTGGGGTAATTGTAAACTCTATGAACCCGGGCTCATTTAAGCACCATTTCACTCATTTAATTCATCGTCTGATATGGCTTATTTTAAAGGACGTTAAAGCAAAATCATCAGATCTGAATTTTTAAATTAACAAATGAAAGAAAAAATGCAGTCGGAAACGGGCATTGGAGATGGCACACAAACGCACGGGATTTAACATCGTTTGGACACTTAGTTTTGCTCATTGGTTTTGCATTACTTGGTGTATTTTAATTTTTGAACTTTTTACCTTTGGTAGAGGAAGGGTTGCATTCCACCTCAACAAATTTACACTGAAATATAAGAAATATAGGGTTTGAGATTCATTGAACGGTAAAGAACATTTTTGGAAATACGAATGTTTGTCTTTGATCGTAGCACTCCTTAATGTTTGTACAAACTCCAAATTTAAATTGGTGTCACTCAAAAATGCAAAATTAATGTTTTAGATACTTTTTCAAGCCAAAATAACCGCTTCGCCTAATGATTCATGTCTCCAAAAGTGATGAAATATTAAAAGGAAATATTGGAAATGGGAATAAAACAAATAGCTTATGCCATAGTTAATTCATGTTGCCGTATACCAGGTGGTCCAACTGCCCCCTTTTTCGCTTAAACAAATATCCCTTTGTGACTTAAAACAGTTGTAAAAGGTAACGGGGACATTTCCGGGCAGTGGATTTGCACCAGATTTAATATATGGAAAATACGTTTATTGTTAAGGGACATGGATTTGCGCCAACGACATGTTTGGCTAGGAAATTTTATTTTTATTAAATTGGTAGTACAGTAAGTCGACTTGTACTTAGTTACCGTGTTTTGTTTCACTAGTATTCACATTGAATGGGAGAACATAACCATTGTGAGATATACAAGTGAATAGTGAAGGTTGTCATGTCGAAATGGGCAACAACAGAGGACAGAAATTACTTATATATGAGTTTCATAAGGCGTACACCTACAGAGGCCGACAGAAGTATTCCAGTAATATAACATGTAACATTGCACGTACTATAAATACTGTAATATTTATTTGGCAGGGTTGAATTGTTGAACATGTAAACCGTAACTTTTTTTTGTCTCGGAAACAATATTTAAAATATCACTTTGCATGTATTTATTACACAATCTGTACTGTATTTATTTTACTGTCCCTCTTATTGGAGGACGTATCCAATCGAACAGAAAGAAAGGTGGTTGGACGTACCCTACACGCCCCTACCACATAGCAGTTGTGTTTATGCTATGCCTCGAGACAGTGTGCTCAAAGTTATTCCGCCGACTGTGAACTCACAGGCAATATAGGACGTAAAGGTAAGGAGACAACGGTGGAAGAGAGGAATATCGTGATAAATATGTACAAACAAAACAAATCTCTCTCTGAAATTGCCAAAACCATTAACAGAAGCAAAACTACAATGTTCTGCACAATTCAGCGCCTCAAACAGACAAATATTGTTGTACATAAACCTAGAAGTGGCGCCCCTTCTAAACTCACTACCAGAGACAGCAGGAAAATAATAAAAATGGTGAATCAGAATCCGAGAATCACTGCATCTGACATTAGAAGATGCCTTGAGCAATATTCTGCCACTGTGGTTCACACCAGAACAGTTGAACGGGTTTTAAATAGTACTGGGTACATTGCCCGCGTTCGTAGTAAGAAACCATATGTTAATAAGGTGAATAAGAAAAAGCGTATAGAATTTGCTAAACAATATGTGGTGAAACCAACACAATTCTGGGATAATGTTCTGGTCGGACGAGACAAAATTCTGCTTATACAAGAGTGATGAACGTCTTAAAGTGTGGAGACTGCCAAATACAGAATGGTAACCTAAGAACATAGTAGCTACAGTGAAACGTGGTGGCAGTAGTGTGATGGTATGGGGCTGTATAGCTTCAATTGGCTTTGGGGAACTGGTGTTCTTAGATGGGATCACGGACAATTTTGAATACAGAGGATTCTTGAAAACAATCTTAAAAGGAGCGCAGAGAAGCTGGGACTAGGGCATGATTATTAACTCCAGCAGGACAATGATCTGAAGCATACTGCTGAAATTGTAAGTCTTTTGGATCGTGTACAACACTCCTCACACTTTGAAGACACTGTTCCAATCTCCAGATTTAAATCCTATAGAGAATATCTGGAAGGAACTCGAGGAGCGTGTGAGGAAGCATCACATCAGAAGCAAGGATCATCAGAAAGAACTTTTTTAAACAGAGTGGAGAAATATGGACTCTGCAGTCACTAAATAACACACACAGACAATGCCCAAACAATTATCAGTAGTAATTCAAAGAAAGGGGATGATAACTAAATACTACCTGTTGTCTGTTCGAATACTTATGTACAGATTTAAGGAAACCGTTTTATTTCTCCTTGTAGTGCAAATTAGTTTCAGTTGATCTTTATGAGTTTATATGTTTAATGGAAGACTCAAGTTTATTTTGTACCAGCTGTATTTACGTATGCTTTCTCTGCGTAGCGAATACTTATGTCGGCCTCTGTATATAGGTGAACGTGTAGGTATGTTAGCGTTGCACAGTGAAGAATTGCCCTGCCAAAAAAGTAACGTTAAACACAGATACGAGAACTGTAGACGGCCGTAATCATCACTGTAACGAAAGAGTTGTCGTACGGCAAAAAGTACGTGTGTCGTGTAAAAGGAAAGCGGCTAGTGACTTAAGTGAAAAATGGCATTATAGTAAGTCCAACATTGAATGAAACTCCAGATACTTGAGCTAGTGTCTTACATTTCAGTAATTACGAGAAATAATCTACAGAGAACGACGTCACCATATGCCGAAACTACCTAAAATATACTTGAAGTTCGCGAAGCTGTAACTGAAGTGCAACTAATGTCCTCTATTAACGAAGATCTTGTGCTGCTCAATGATCACGAAAAACATGTGATTATTTTTGGATGTGGAAGTAGTTTGCATTATTTTTGTGAAGCAGAAATGCTTTACGTGGATGGAACATTCAGATGTAACGCAAAATATTTTACGTAGTTATTTACATTGCATTTCCTTCACAATGGACATTACATTCCTGCAGTTGTTTTGTTTACTGCCAAATAAAAACAAAGACATGTATTCCTTGGTGCTTCGTTCCGTAGTTGAAAAGTGCGAGTGTTTAGGGTTGAAGCTTGAACCTAAGAAAATAGAAGTAGATTTCGAGATTGCTATACATGAATCAATTAAGTCAACATGGAGTGACAGAACTCAACTATTGGGTTGTAACTGGCGTAAACTACAAAGCATTGGACTGTGAACATCTGCTCAAAGATAATTCGTTTGAAGCCGGTAAGTGGCTTAAACATTGTTTTGGTTTGTCACATAAAATAGCTGATTGTTAAGTATTTGATATGACTAATAACAAGATGTCATGCCAAAAGATTAGAACAATTTGTTTAATCAACAATTTATTGTTAATTATATATCTGAAGAGGCCATGTTTAATCCTACAGTTTGGGCCGAGCTATCGCCTGAAGCCACTCATTCTACAAACGCATGTGAAGCATTTAAAAAAAATTCAACGACTTGTTTTACACTTAACACTCAGACATATAATACTTCATTTCAGTTTTAACATTTATTCAAATGTAAACATATCTGAAAATTAAAGGCATGCACCTGCAGCCCACTAAAACAATCAAAGTACAAAACAAAGAAAAATTTACATAAAACAATGCAGAGAAATACATATATCACGTTATATAAAATACACTTGCCATTTGAATGTACTCCTCACATGACAACCTGAAAGCAGAAATTTTAATCAAGGAGTTTTTAAAACTTTAATTTTTAAAATTCTATGACAATTGTTAACCACATGCACGCTTTTAAAATTTTATGGCAGCTTTTAATCACTTCACGCGCAATGCGCTCGTCAGTCCGCAGTCTGCAAGTGGGACGGAAAACTGTTTCGTTTAATATTTTAATTCTTTTAATCGCAAAATATGTCGCACCATGTTCATGTGGTGTCAACCTAAGAACAAAAATACATATATTACTTTCGGATTATTGGCGCAAATGCATTATCCATACACAGCAATACATTGTGGTGCAAATGTACTCATCTTGTGTTCCAGCAAAGCGGTGCGATGAGAGGCACTTCCCAGGACTAAACTAGTGAGCGTACCCTGAGATATGGGGATACAACAGTGTAAACAACGAAAAATCGTTGAATATCTTCAACTTTAGTGACAGAGTATTTATTTACACTTTTTGGATTGACAAATGATTGAATAGTATTTGTATGGCCTGTCCGTATTTACCCATCGCTACTTTACAGTCTGTTAACGATGCCATTGTCTGAGGTTACGTGTTGCAAAGCGTCGTCGGAGAAACCATGTAAACATGAGAGTACGTTGTGTTTCCGTGCCATACACTTGGCAGCTGGTTGGCGGTCGGCTGGCCGACTACAGTGCCTCCCCTCGACCGAAATGTATTTTCAGTGCATACTCCACCGCAGCGCAGCACCATCCGCAACTTCGCTTACTCTCGCTACCTGGAAAGATTCCATTGAGAGAATGAAATGAAAAGAAATGAAGCGGAGATTGTTAGGTAAACAGCCTTCCCAGCATTATTGGTGGTTTTGGAAAACTCCGAAAAAGTCTCAAGGTAGGAAGCGGTAATCGAAGTGTGTAGTGCGGAGTGTGTAGTGTTTAACGCCCGCTTTTACTACATACGGCACCGCAGGCGATGACACTGATGATACATGAGATGAAGATGGAGCACCGGTGGAATGAGATGGCAGGGGAAACCAGAGGTCCCGGAGAAAACCCGCCCCAGCGCCGTGTTGTCCACCACAAATCTCACTTTGCGGTCACCTGGGATCGAACCCGGGCCGCCTTGGTGAGAGCCAAGCGGTCTAACCACTGAGCCACGGCGCGGCCTCCGAATGCGGATCACAGACGTCACCGCCTGGGCCATCCCAGGTACTAAGATAAATTAATGTAGAGAAAACACCCGTTTCAGTATGCAAAAATAATAAAACCTGTTGCATTATCTGGCGTTTAAAACGGCCATTTTATTGTTATATAAAGTTTTTAATTGCATCAGTTTTTCAATTTATTCATGCTTGCAATGCAACCATTGCATATTTGCTATTGAAGTAGAAACACAGTTAAAAAACTGGGGTATTATCTAATAAGGAATCATTTAAATCGTGGATAATTTCTGATTTTTACATTTTTCCCCATCAGAACTGAATCCATTATCACCAAAATTTTTAGAAGTACACAAAATATTATTCTACTGAATGGTGTAAAATAATTATAAATGTCACGCATGAACAAAATAAAAATTGAAGCAAATTAAAACATTGACATTAATGAAATGAAAAATATTGAAAAAGGTAACACAAATTTTTCATGGGCACAAATCTTTCTATGCATTAAAATTAATAAGTTCTCTCCGGCAGTTTGATTGCTAGCATATTTTAAAGCAGTAATGAGTGCCCGGAAGTTGGAGCGACATAAAAAAGCTGTTAAAACAAAGCAAACCTAGAGCTCATTAAAATACACCTGGTACATATATTTCGCTGTACCAATTATAAATTGCTGCCTTTGATGCCCTAGCTTCGCCAAATGCATTTATAAACCGACTTTGACAATATTTTGGCGTGATCGTAAAAAGTCATAACTCGGAAATGCGAAACTCTCCTTAGTTGAATTCGTTTTGGAAGAACACAAAATCTTTAAATTATGATTAATTAACAGAAGTGTTAGAGCAAATAAAACAATTTACACTACAATCAACGTTATGAACCAACTGCACATCAAACAAGTTTAATTTCCTTAATTTCATAGGATTTGCTCTTTATTTTGGATGCTGTATTAGCTTATACCTATATTGTGCTGTATTCATGCAGACATTTGATTTTTTAAAGCAGGGATCCCACAGCCTTGTAACGACCCACATATCCGTTCATCTTCTTCAATGGCCTTATCAACCATAGCCGTTCTGATTCCTTTTTCCCTTCTCCTTCTGCTCTTTGGATTGTAATTTAGAGCTCTTTTTGGCCATCTTTCTTCTTCAATCCTTTTCACATGACCACAACATTAGTAAGTGATCAGTTCCAATCCTCTCAGTATTTGTAAAGTCTTCGTGATTTGTCTTAAAATTTTTGCACTTGGCACATGTTATTTAGAGATCGTACATGATGTCCTTAGGAAATCTATTTCCACGTTTTCAATTAACCTTTATCTCCCGCCGATAGTTGACAATATTCATACCTATAAGAAAATATCGATGCTGCCACAATATTATCTTTGTATTAATTTTAATTCCGTTCAAAAACTACTACCTATTTGCAAAATAGGTTAATTTCTTCCTTTGTTGTACTCATTTATGAATGTCTTTCGTGTCGTTCTCTCTGCAGGTATAAGATATTCCCCCATAATTTTGACACAATATCTTATTATTCTTATGTGTCATGTAACATATAACAAATTTCAATATTTTGGGGTGTTATTTCCTCCAGTAAAGCATATTTTGAAAGTTCTTATTGATTTACAGTAGTGTGTCTGGTGCATACCTCACAAGCTCAAATGGAATGTTTTCAGTTGTTGTGCTGCTTTCGTATTCTTTGGTTCCTGTAGAGCCCCCTTCACATCTTGCACTGATATATCCTTAAAGTTACTTAGAAGGTTTTCAATGTGTTTTGTAAATTATAACGCTATTGATATATTTAATTTCTCAAAAGTTTGTGTATTGCCGATACTATTAGAAAAGTTAAAACAGCGCTTACATCGTAACTTCAAACCCTTTCTTACTTTCTGTCAGCAGCTTGTTCTTCCATTCTTCTATGCTGGTGGAAGAAACATTATTCTTTTCCTCATATTTTCTTAAATTATTTCCAATTTTCCATAATTCTATGTTTTCGATACCTTGTTGTATTTGCACTGCAATTTTTTGACTTGTTTGTAGTTTAACGTTCTCTAATCCGTTAGGTCATTTGGGATGATGAGAAGATTAAAGATGAAATTATGCTTGAATGATTCCAGGGTTCATAGAACTTAAAGTTTCCTATTCATCTTCTCATGATAAGAGAAAAACCCTGAAAAAACTGTATCCGTGTAACTCACCCTAATCGAAATTTGATTGTAAGGCAGAAACGCTGTCCCCATACAACAGAGGTGGAAAATTTATGGCTTCTCTAGCCACTATTATTTATTTTTATATATCTTATACGAATTTTTATTATAAAATCTCGTTATTCTATCGGCTTTGTATTGACTGAGAAAAATATTTGGATAAATTATTTCGTTATTCATTTCATTATGCATGTAAAGGGATACGGGAGGCTGAATCGAGGAGCAAATACTTTGTGTTGGTGTTTTAAATGTAAACTCTTTCCATGGCGTGATGAGGAACAACTGGACCGTAACCACTTAAAAAAATGTCAAGCATAAAAGAGTTCAAACCAATAGTAACAAATGAAACACGGAACAAAAAGAAAGAAGTTATGGAAAGAAACTGAGATGAATCGAGTGTTTTAATAATATATACCTCTTTAATGTACTTTTTGTCTCTCTTTTATAGATTACCAGTTCTAAAAATTATACTAATTTTATACCTCAATATTTCATAGGCTATGGACAGAATTTTATGGGCTATTCGTAAAAGATTGAAAATTTGGAGTTTATTAGTCAATAAAATCAGTATCTCAAATATAATATGTGCTTTGATTAACTTTCTTAGAGCAATTTTTTAGAAATAGCGTAAACTTTAGCATACAAAGCGTAGTTCGGAGTGCGGGATTTTTTTTTTTAAATCTTCGTGTTGCATCCTTTATGGATGATGAAAGAAGCTTTTTATTTATCTGACTTTCCTTTTTGAGTTGCTATACACATAAGTTTCTAAAATGCTCATCTTTTTATTCAGAAAACTTCAAAATATACATTTCTAGTGCAATCTTGACTTGAGCTTCTGGGTGGAATGCAATACTTTAATAAAAGTAGCTATTAGAGAAAGTAACACGGTTATTTACGGTGCATTGCTCTCAAATCGTTCTCTCTGAAACAATTGACGATGAGAATTGTCTTTATGTTTTCTATTTTATTATTTCTCCTTTCTTTTCATATTTTAATTTTCCTTTTATCTCTCTGTAATTTTAAACCATTCCCGCTTGTTCTTAAGTTCGCTTAAGTTTGTAACCTTTTCTTCTCGCATTTCTTTCCTTCTTTCGTGTCGCTGCCTACAAAGAAATGCTTTTGTAGTTTCTAGAGGGGTAATAGGAGAAGGAAATAAAATAGAAAAGAAAGAAAAGAAGGTAATTGCGTCTGTCCTGAGCAGTACTCGTCATCTTATTGCATTTTGTGCCTTATTGTTCTCTTTCGTGTTTTCGGAGATCCCTTTCATCTGTTTCTTATGGTACATTACCCACTTTGATGCTGAGGAAGTTGTTATTCGGGGGATTGTTGCTACTTTCTTAGTTCACCAATAATTACATTGTTAAACTTTCCTGGTTTTTATTAAAGCGACCGTCAAAACATGATCACAGTTATTATAAAAGGCACTTATCTCTATGACTTCCGTTTGAAAAGTTGCGCTGCCAATTTTTTAGGAAATACATTGTCTGCAAATTGGTGTTGGAAAGTATGGCATTAAAAATTCAGGACACGCTTAAAACCTCCAGGAGCACAAGTTTTCCAGAAGATACTTACTGCATGTTCGTGTAAAATAAAGATATTAACATTTAATGCAGCAGTCATTCCTTAATAATTCTTTTAAACAAGTACTTTACTTCATTTTTTAATTTCTACTTTTATAATTTTATGCAGAAATGGATATTAATGATATACTGAGGACCGGATTTAAGAAGCTACAGCAGATAGGCGCGCGCGCGCGCTCGCACACACACACACACACACACACACACACACACACACACACACACACACACACACACACACACACACAGTCACTTCGGTAGCTTTTCATCTCTCTGCACCTTTGTGGCGCATATTAAAGAAGTATTATATTTATCCAAAATTATCTCTGAAAATTCACGTTTTAAGCTTTATTGAATACTCCTAAATGCTTTTATAAAACAGATGCACTTACAGAAGCTGCACTGTTCTTTGTGAACAGCTGAACTCAAATAAGGTGGAAAAGAAGAAAAATAAAGAAAAAAAGATGATAAATACCAACTTTTGTTTCAGTCGGACGGTATTTAAGCACGACTGGCGAGAAAATTCTCCCAAACCAATTAACCCTTTTAAGGAAACTGTTTATTATTTCTCATTCTTAAAGTAGTTCTAAAGTTTTGATTAAAATAAAATTGCGTATCTTTTAAGGTTTAATGTCCTTAAACATGGCCTGCAAGATGAGCACCCGTAGTACGAAATACTTTACCCCCACAATCACCCCTTCCTTCCCACCCCTGAGTTAGCTAACGTCGGATGATGAATGGTATACGTGAAATGAAACTCAAATGAGGTCGTGTTCCATGGAGATTAGAATTACCTGATATTCATCCTTCAGTATAAGGTAACACTTCGGATAAAACCTTATCCAAATAAATAAATCTAATTGAGATTTGCACTCGGGCCTCTTGAGATGTGAGACAAACACATTAACGTAGCATCACAGAGGCAGGCTAATGTGCAACTTGAATAGGCCTCAAGTCGGGTTCACATTTACTGTATAATTTATCGTTTTAAGGGAGTCGGGAAAACCATAGCTTACCATTGTTAAAATTGGAAACTTATGTTCCATTTTCTCATTTCCTCACTAGGTATTGGTCAAAGCTTATGGAAATTGTAATCTTATATTAATGTATCTGCAGTAATTAAATACAGAAGAATAACGTGTAATGTTGAAATTGCAACTAAAGTTTGAACTATGTTTATACTTAATGCATTAACAGAATTGTTTCCAATACAACTAGAGAAAAGCAAAAGTACATATCTAAAGAAAGAGGCACCATTTTCCAGATAGTTTGATAATATAACTTTAGGAATTTACCAGGAACTGTTTATTTACTGTGTGGGAGAAGCACGGTGCTGACTACATCATTCCCTGTTTAGACTAGATGATCATTTTACCTCTGCCTACTGTAAGCGGGCGTGAAGTCGATAGTCCGGTTTGTAGGCGAAGCCCACAAATGCTGTAGATTTAATTTTTAACTTTATGTACTGTTTTGGTAAGAAATGGAAAACATAAAACCCATATTAAAACTCTAAAGAATACTCTCTTATATTCTTTACCTGCGACAGCGATGTGAATGGCATGCGTGTTGGATATCTAGAAATGTATCATTAATGCATATTAGCCACACACCTTTCCTGTAGCTCAGAAATACGGGGGCCATTACTGTCACTTACGCACAAATCACATGCAATATATCTGAATCCTAGTACTTACACATTTAAATTCATAATATTCCTATTTGGTTTTACATGTAGAGGTGCTATTATACTCTGATCGGCTTGAAAACACCTGAAAAACCCTTGGGAAGGTAAACAATCACTTGTAATAATGGTATCGAAAAGAAAGTTGTATCAGGTAGTCCACTTTTTATTGTTTTTATAATTTATATAAATATATCTGTGTATTTACATTTTTATAGTTTCCTTATTTAATCGTTTTTTGTTTCCGTTTATTTCGCTGTCTGTTTTAGTTTCACACATATACACATAAACACCCATGCTCAAGGTGGGACTTGAACCCGCGACCCTCTTCGCGGCGGAAAGCTAGAGACATACGCTCTAGCGACCATGGCTACGAAGGCCGGCTTAAAAATTCTCCCCAGACGGGAATCGAATCCGGGACCCCTTGCACGGCAGGCAGGTACTCTACCGACTGAGCTACAGGGCCACTCTCACCCTCATATAGTCGCGCTACTGGAACGATTACCATGGATTTATCTTTGTTAACAGAAACCTCTCAGATAACGCATTGATTATTCTTGTAAGAGTGAGAGGGGTACTGACGCACCTCCCGTTCGTGAACTAGGCACCAATGAACGCATCACTTCAGTCAATAGAATTCGTAGGAATCACAAATGACAGATATATGTGGAGTAATCATTGCGTTATCTGAGAGGTATCTATTACCAAAGATAAATCCATGGTAACCGTTCGAACAGCGCCACTATAATCCATTCTTCGGTGAAGTTAGTTTATCCCGTTTTACGCGAATGCCAAAAGGTTTGCCTAAGCGGAACTGAAAAGGGGTCTGCATTTGGTCAGAGAGGAGATCCTAATGATGATAACTAGAGACCGGATTTGTAAATACAATCAAATGGTGATATAAACAAGCATGTAAGCACGAACAATGAAACAAATACGCACCAAAATAAGCAAATAAAAATGAATAGTTTAATCATAACCATATTGTTTCGTAGAGTTCTTACCTTACGTAAGTTTGTTACAGTACACGAGAGAGGTTATTTTGAGATTTTCTTGTGCGAAGGTCCTGCGTTTGACAGAATTTTTTATACAGTGAAGCGGATCTAACGTCGCACGACGTTACTGGAACGTATGAAAAGCATCACAGTGCAACTTAAGTGAATTCCGATTCGATATACGTTTCTATACCGGAAATACGAGGGATATTCAATAATGATTGATCATAAATTTTTTACGGTCATAATGTTTTGCACTAAAATTCAATATTATTACATTATGTTAGCTTAATGTAAAAAAAACATGCCGTAGTAGTTTCATTGTTAATACTCCTGGTTCCCGCCTGTGAGAACCAGGCAAGTTCAGACATGTTCCTTATCGCCTACTGCTGCAATGGAGGTAACATGCAGTTAAATTTGATGTTAGAGGAAGATCCGGAGTTTCTTTCAAACGTAATCACTATTGATGAAACTTGGCTACATCATTTTGATCCTGAGAGCAAACAGCAAAGCTCAGTGTGGAAATCTCCTTCATCACCAACCCCCCAAAAGCAAAAGTGGTTGCTTCTGCTGGGAAAGTTATGGTCATCTCATTCTTTGATATCCATGGAATGGTTTATCAGCATGTTGTACCCCTACACACATCAGTAACTGGACAATACTACAGGGATGTCCTGAAAACATTGCTAGTCCATATCAGGCGTAAAAGGGACATTTCCGTGAAGCAGGCTGGATGCTGCACCACGATAATGCACGGCTGCATATTGCCAATGTTGTTGCTGAATATCTTGCAAAACTCAAAGTGAAGTGCATCCCTCACCCTCTCTATAGTCCGGATTTAGTCCCATGTGACTTTTTTCTATTCCCTAACTTGAAGAAACACCTTCGTGGGAGGCATTATCCATCATAAGAAGCAGTGGTGAAGGCTGCGGAGGCGATTTTGAAGGATATCTCAAAAATAGTTTTCAGCATGTCTTTGAAGACTGGCAAAAACGCTGGGGCAAGTGCATCGCATTCAGGGAAGACTATTTTTAAAAGGGCCATCAAAATTATGAGGTTGAGTAAAGGTATGTTGTCAAAAAAAAATTGTGATCATTCTTTATTGAACAGCCCTCGTATTTTTAGAAATTTTACACAGTGTTTCGTAACCAGGTTCTTTCCTTAATGCCTTACTGAGTTTTTTAAAGGCAGTTTTAGCAATACCGCGAGTCTCTGAAGACAAAGCTACTGAAATTTCATCTATTAAAGAAAGGGAATGCTCCAAAGTATTATTTCGAGCTTCCAACTATGTTATAAAAGCAGGTATTTTGGGGAAACGATTATGGATATACTCTAGCTTATCTTGGATGCCTATATTAACAAAACATTGCTGTGGAGTGACAAAGCTACTTGCATCCTCTGCATGTAAGGAGTACAGGTCTGTTTATACTTCATTGAAACGTCCTGCGAAGTATGAAGCAAGCTTAACCAAGAACCCCATCGAATTAAAACAAATCTGAAAAACTGGCTGAGAAGGTAAAGACAAATTTGGACTTCAGGAAAATTTTTAACTATAGCCGTTGACAGTAGAAACACTTTCTTTACGCTAGAGAAAAGAAGATTGTAACCGCAGTATCAGGCAGTGATTAGGAGGCGGCAAATTAATTGAAATCAGATAATTAAAAAGAAGATAGATTAATGAAGATGCTTTTCTAAACTAATATACAAATCTTGTTATATTAATATGAAATTAGAATGGATAGAGTAATGATTAAAATAGCACTTGACTTAAAGAATAAGAAGGGGAGAATATAATTTAATATAACATACATACTAGCGTCCAGGCAAGGAAGAGAAAAAATTCCTGTAAAAATCTGTACACTTTGGAGAGACTGTAAGGGAGGTCCATTACCTTCTTTGGCCTAATAGAGGTTCAATGTCTGAGAACTATAGAATACTTCCAGCCAGGAATGTGTTGGGACAAAGGGGATTTCAAAATGCAGTTGAGCATGAACGCTTAAGGGATTTACTTCGCTGATTTGATAACGATGTATACCGTTACAAACAATTCAGGGTGGGCTGAACGCCAATGGGTTAGATGAGTTTTGCAAACCAATGCGAAAATTCGAAATAAATGAGAAACCAATAATAATGTAACATTTGAGATGGGTGAGCTAGTTTGGTCATGTGATAAAGTTAGAGAGGAGGTCAGAATAAGGTTCGAACTGAATCGTGAAGTAAGAAAAAATTGCTTAAAAAGGTGATACTACGACAGGGAGGACGTGTTCATGCGCATTAAGAACAGAAGCGAAGATTTATAAGTCTGAAATGTAGGGAAGTTAAGAATAGCGCAACTAGCGTAAGTGGAAGCAGCATTGGAAGTTTATTAGAGCAAAGTAGTCGCCGTATAAAAAAGAAATAGAAACCGCGCGGACGTAACTTCAAACAAGTAATCCAGGGTTTCAAGTAAAATTGAATTTATGTTAGGAATTTTACTAACAGGTGGTCACCGATCCAAATCGATAAGCAAACTTAGTAGGAATTAAACCAAGTAATTCTGCAACAAACAAAGTGTTATTAATACGACAGAGTAGCCAACGACCACCAAAATCCATTTCCTACAACCATTCATCTGAGGATAAGAGAACTCATAGCTCCAATTAGAACACAATCAATTTAACAGTGGTATGCGGATTTGCCACAAGATCCATGATTGCTGCTGTTTTAGCGAGACGCTGTAAACCGTTTGAATGATGAAATGATGGATAGGAGTGAAAATTTACTTTTAAGTTTACGTGATTTGGATAAAATAAGCTATTTTAATTAAAAAGCATAAAATAAGTAAACAAACATGGTATTTGAGCAAAAAAGTTTATAAGCATTTATAAGCATTTTACTTAGAAATCTGGACTTTAATGATAACCTATGCTTGAAAACAAACGCAACTGCTATGAGTAGTCCAGTAGGTCAGCCGCTGATATATCTGCCTCATGTGCTGACTGAATTCTCGCGTGAGTTCGGTTTGTGTGTATCGGTTATTTAATAACCAATTGGCTCATGTAAAAATAATTCGTTATTGTCCCTCAGCAGAAACACCGAGTGCGTGTGCCAATGAATATACTAGTACAATATTCAATGAGTAATTTACAATCAGTGCAAGTTGCACCAATTATGCTTCACAGTTAATAACATTAAATAAAAGTAATTATTTCTTTGATTGCAGTCAATAAATTAATTTATGTTCCTTTAACGCAATATTACACTAACACTGTATTATGATAGTATTCATAATATGTATGTGCAAGCTATGTCTTCCGTAGTAGATGCAGTATACAAGAATATTTCAATATTTGCATCGTAATAGTTATGTTCATATTAAAGTACAGGTATGACTTATTATTTATCTTAAAATATCTGGATATGTGGTTCCATTTCGTAAATTGTGGTTCTATAACTCTCCAAACCAATTAAGTTACAAATCTCAATGGCTGCTGGATGCAACCACAACGACCTATCCACCTTTCGAGGTACACATTGTTGAGATATTCCCTGATTCCCCTAAAATAATGGAATGGTACTCAATTGTGCTCAAACTGTTATTTAGAGATAACCGAAGCGATATTCATTATAGAGAGAGTTCTCAAGATTTAATTTATTCTGCAGGAATTGCGAGTAAAGTTGAGCAATAAGCCTAGGAGCTATAGAAGCTGGTCCAATGATGTCTTCTAGAATGTCGCATCATATTGTCACATCGGCGTTTGCGTGGCCTGCTGAGAGTTTACGGCCCCTCACGTCCGGGTCAAAGCCGGACAAGGGCATGCAGCAGTTAGGCAGTCGTACCCTATCTTTAAATCCTCAATGCCACCGCACCTAAAGCTACGCCTGTATCGAGCGATTATCCCGCCCTGATTCTTACGGCTGCGAAGTCTGGGGATCAGCGGCTCCGACCACTATTCTTAGGCTGCAGCGCGTCCAGAACAGTGCGCTGCGAATTATATACGATACTGGACGTAGATTCCCGTCCCATATCCTTCACACCTACTCCGGAGTCCCATATATTGTAGACGTGGTGCGGGAGAGATCCCGTACCATCTACAATAAGCTAGGCTATCATCCCAACATCCTGGTGAACACACTTGGCCATTACGGCCATAGGGTTCCTTGCCGTCGACCTAGTTACCGGCTGCCCAAAGGGCTCTGGGCGACCTAAACTGAGCAGGGCCACTTTCCCCTGACATTGTATCCCCAAGCCCAGAAATAGGCTTGGTATAAACCATACCTCAACATTTGTTCCTTTCCCTGTAGCCTGTCAAGCGGGCTGTGCTCAGATGCCACACAGGTAGGCGGAAGAGCGCAGCCAGCACTGGGCGCACACACCCTCCGTGGGCACTTGCGCCCACATATGGCTAGCTATACTATTGCCCAGGTAAACCTGGGCGACTCGCATCTTCTGCTGGTCTGCTGGTCGCCATTGCTGTCTGCGGTAGAGGGGTCGACTGTAGGTAGGGCAGTCACTCAGGCTGTGTTGTCTGTTGGTTGAAGGTGCGGGAGAGAATGTGCCTTCAAGGACAGCCGCCAGCTGTCACGAAGCGAGAAGTGATATTACGTAAAAGGCCTCTCGAGACTTTAATTCGAGAAGTTTCCAGTTATAGAAGCATCTCACACGAGCGACACGTGCATAAAGCCTGTGTAATACTTGGAGAAAAAATAGTGAGAGTTTAGAGTTTCTGTGTGTTTTCAGCTTCGATCATCAACGTACGAGTTCGGCTCCGTAGTAAGAAGTCAGAGCAGTGAAGCAGTTGACAAATCAGTCGTCAGTCGAGTTGTGTGAGTCAACCGAGTAGCGCATGGAAGTGTGATACGTTGTAAGCTCTGTGGGGAGGAATTAGCAGGCCATGGAACGGCGCAGTGAAGTAGTTTACAGATTAGTAAGTGTGGCTCCGTAGTGAGGAATCGGCGGACTGTGAAACAAGTAGTGAAGCAGTGTACGTGCGAATATCAGAGTTGTGTTCAGAATCAGCGTGCAGGTCCGTGTCAGAGGTGGACCCAAATGTCAGAAAAATATTGGCAGCACAAAGGGTGCGTGCTAAAGAGACATAAATAAACATTGTACATATGGGTCGAAGAGGCGTATTTGTGTAAAACGAGTCTAATTGTAAGTTAGCGCTGGTCTAATGTTTTGGTAGACATAAAAGAGTTTAAAGTGAGCTTTATCACAATACATTAACATCCCAATGAGCCTATATACCAGTGAGTCACTTGCTCCTATTTATTTTTTAATTTATGCAACGTGCTAACCTACACGTATGACTTACGCCTTTCTTGAATCTCTTCTAATGGATGATTTGCAGAACAGTTTATAGAACAGGGGTAGATAACTCAGTGCACAGAAAGTAATCACCACGTATGTCGATTCCATAAACGTCATACCCAGACACAGAGATTTGCAGCACCAATTTTAGACAAGTTTACAAACTTTTATTCATTAGCTTACTTCCACACTCACTTGTAAACACGCCCCTGAAGGAGCAGCCTATCACATGCATCAGTTGACAATAATATTAGAATACAAAATGACAGCTCTACACAGTAGGGCCAGTTGGATTTAAATCTTCAGTCAACACATGTTTTCATTGTACAGACATGTGAAAAAATGCCGCGAATTGCGTAGATTGTTTTCGCTTCTGTCATAAATTACGACAGTTTTTAGCTCATACAGTAAATGTAATGGCGGATGTATTTGTGTTAAAACTACAAACACAAGCTCAAAGCATTGTATGAAGCTGTAAAAAGCGGGCAAAGATCCAAGGAGGAGGTGTCGGATCTACGGTTGTTTATTGGTATAGAAACCTTCCCTCTCAAGGATCCGTTGGCTGAGTGGTATTTCACTGATAACTCCACCACTCTGCTACTGCAAGTTGGGTTCAAATTCTTTGTTTTCAGTTCAAAAATTTTATTATATTTTGTTTTACCTCTTGGGGCCTATAGTCGGATATTATGATACAAATAACATTTTTCATCAAATTATAAGTGTTTACAATATACAATAGTCATATTTTCCACTGGCAAGTAGTTAGAAATTTATAGTTCGTAGTGGATATTTTATAATAGTCGATATTCCACTTGACCCATTCAACCAAGTTTCAAGCATTTAACAAATGCAAAGTGAAACATAAGATTTAAGTATGAAACAAAAATTATTAGGTTTAATGTCATCGATATGTGAATAAAAATGAAAGCCAACTACGTAACATGTTTTACAACACCAGATACGGTACAGATTATAAGGGGCTCAAAGTTAAACATGATGCACAATTAAAGATAAAGATAGCCCGAGTTCCCCTTTGAAGGCCAAGGGTCTCTCCTACCAGCCGGTAGGGTGAACTCGGCGCAACTTATATGGTGAGCTATTCCCTGTAGATCCCTAATTATCGGACTGTCATTCTTGTGTCTTTGGCTCACAAGATAACCAATAGCAACAATAAGTAAATTAGTAACTAAAATAAGATAATAAATACTTGGAAAAATAAATAAGAACAAAACAATGTGACGTCATTTCAAACCTAGTCTTTGCATCACCATATTCCAGCAAGGAAGTTAACCCACTCGGACAGCTGTCAGGTATTCTATGTCGCTCTCTGGGAAAGCACACGTTATCATCTTGCCAGTATTATATGCGTGAAAAGATGTCGCTAATTTAAGTTTTTCGCAGTTTCTTGGTCCTCATTCAGGGCTGTAAGTATTAATGCTGGGTGCGCATAGTACTGATTAGAAGATCAGAGCTGCAATAATGGCTTTTGTCTACAATGGTCAACAGGAATTCAACAGAATTACAGGAACCCAGTAATAGAGATTATGTGTGTTTAAATGTTTACATCGAAGTCGTTGACAAAATAGCATTCATCTTCCCCAAAAAACCTGCCTGATGAAATCCGGATTTTGTTTATTTTAATTAAAACTCTTTTCTTACAAAAGTCCGATGTTGGGAACACTTTCCATGTAGTCAGTTGTTGGTTTATGGGCAACTTAAAGTCATGTCGTTTTGTCTCTTCAGAGACCGCTTGAAACCGCTCTTTGCCCTAATTATGATTAGAATAATTAATAGCTAGGAAATAATAATAATATTTATTATTATTATTATTATTATTATTATTATTATTATTATTATTATTATTATTATTATTATTATTATTATTATTATTATTATTATTATTATTATTATTATTATTATTATTATTATTATTATTATTATTATTATTATTATTATTATTATTATTATTATTATTATTATTATTATTATTATTATTATTATTATTATTATTATTATTATTATTATTATTATTATTATTATTATTATTATTATTATTATTATTATTATTATTATTATTATTATTATTATTATTATTATTATTATTATTATTATTATTATTATTATTATTATTATTATTATTATTATTATTATTATTATTATTATTATTATTATTATTATTATTATTATTATTATTATTATTATTATTATTATTATTATTATTATTATTATTATTATTATTATTATTATTATTATTATTATTATTATTATTATTATTATTATTATTATTATTATTATTATTATTATTATTATTATTATTATTATTATTATTATTATTATTATTATTATTATTATTATTATTATTATTATTATTATTATTATTATTATTATTATTATTATTATTATTATTATTATTATTATTATTATTATTATTATTATTATTATTATTATTATTATTATTATTATTATTATTATTATTATTATTATTATTATTATTATTATTATTATTATTATTATTATTATTATTATTATTATTATTATTATTATTATTATTATTATTATTATTATTATTATTATTATTATTATTATTAATGATGATGATGACGATGACGATAACAACAGTAATAATAATAAATAATAATAATTAATAATTAATAATAAATAACTAATAATAATTAATAATTTAATAATAATGATGACGACGAAGTTAACGATAACGACAAAGATGACAATGATGATGATTATGATGATGATATACTTTACATAAGGCTAGTTTAATCCTGCTGTAAACAAGGCGGAGCTCGTTACGTGTTAGACGCTACATGCATGCACATAAGTTTTGCAGCACTAGCAGTATATGTAGCAGTGCTAACTTGTGGACAGTAAATAAATAAATAGAATTGGCTTACACATTAACTTATTACATCTACGAGTTGGTTCATTTCTGAAAAAAAAAAAAAAAACTTTACTGCGTATAGCACCTTTCGCAAAATCGGCATTATTTCTCCACGTACTGTTTGTATTTACTGATTTTTCCGGAGTACGTCGAGTTCCGGATGCTTGCTGTTCCATTCTAACACTATGTACACAACTTGAGGAAACAACAAGATCACCAGTTTCTTTCTCAATGTTTTCATAGACCATTCTGGGTTTCTTTCTTTAAGCACCGGGAAACAGTACGCGATCATTCGCCCGTCACCACTTTTTAAAGTTTTGCCTCGATTGTGTTTAATTTCGGCTGAAGCACCGGCCTTCTCCATGCTGAAAAGCTTACTTATTTTAAACTGCATATTGTACATGTGTTCTTGGGCTTGTGAGGTACGTGAGATGCACAGGAAATACAGTGTTAAATATCAGAAGCAACTCCATACTATAAACAATAATATCCTAATCAGCATTCAACTCTATACAGACCTCTTTGAGAGAGACCTCTCTGGTATAGGAATGCAAAAATATTATATAATAGCAGTGTCCTTTATTAATTGCTAAATAAAATGCAGCTTAATTTAACATGGGTTAATAGTGCGTATAATTTCACCTGTCCACTGTCTAATATGTACCTATATAATATACAGAACACATTTATGTGGTACGTGAAGCAGAAAGATAAAATGTGGGGTTATTAGGTTTATAAGAATAGAAACTTTCGCATACTTTTCTCTCTCCGAAATAAGCCCGCACAGAGCAGTGATTAGAAAACTACTTACAGTACTGTACTTAAAGGAGGGGTTTATCGTAAGTATGCAAATAAAAGAAAACGCCCATTAACTTCGCTAAACCAATCAACACCTTAACAGTTTTCTGTCCCAATATCTCTCTCTCTCTCTCTCTCTCTCTCTCTCTCTCTCTCTCTCTCTCTCTCTCTCTCTCTCTCTCTCTTCCCACCCAGATATTTACAGCAGGATTAAAGTAGGTTGAGATGGATTATAGTAGCAGCGGCGGCAGCAGCAGCTATAACAACAATAACAATAATTTAAAATGGCAACATAACTGTTTCTCGTACTGCATAGCGACAATTATTTTATTCCAGTTTTACCATATTTTGCATGGGATTTGCTCCGAAATACTGGGTAACACCGTAGTAAACATCAGGAGTGTTACAAATAAGTTTTTCTGTAAGCAGTACTTGGAATGATCCCTTAGTACGAGGGGTGTTCAGTAAAGAAAGATCATACATTTTTACGGTCATAATTTTTCGCACTAAAATTCAATCTTATTATATTCTTTTAGCTTAATGTGAAACAAACACGCCTTAGAAGTTTCATTGTTGGTACTCCTGGTTTCCGCCTGTGAGAACCTGGCAAATTCAGACATGTTCAGTAGCGCCTACCGCTGCAATGGAGGTAACAAGGATGTCAGAGGAAGATCCGGAGTTTCTTTCAAACGTAATCACTGCTGATGAAACTTGGCTACATCATTTTGATCCTGAGTGGAAACAGCAAAGCTCAGTGTGGAAATTTCCTTCATCACCAACCCCCCAAAAGCAAACGTGGCTGCTTCTGCTGGGAAAATTATGGTCATCTCATTCTTTGATATTCATGGAATGGTTTATCAGCATGCTGTACCTGAACACACATCAGTAACTGGACAATACTACAGGGATGCCCTGAAAACATTGCAAGTCTAAATCAGGCGCAAAAGACCACATTTCTGTGGAGCAGGCTGGATGCTGCACCACGATAGTGCGCAGCCGCATATTGCCAATGTTGTTGCTGAATATCTTGCAAAAATCAACGTGAAATGCATCTTTCACCCTCCCTATAGTCCGGATTTAGCCCTATGTGACTCTTTTCTATTCCCTAACTTGAAGGAACGCCTTCGTAGGAGGCATTATCCATCACCAGAAGCAGTGGTGAAGGAGGCAGAGGCGATTTTGAAGGATCTCTCAAAAATGGTTTCCAGCATGTCTTTGAAGACTGGCAGAAACGTTGGGACAAGTGCATCGCATTTGGGGGAGGCTATTTTGAGAAGGACCATCAAGATTATGAGGACGAGTAAAGGTACGTTGTAAAAAAAAAAAAAAAAAAAAAAAAAAATTGTGACCATTCTTTTCTGAACAGCTCTCGTACATCTCTGTATGTCTAGAAACCTGAGCAGAAGGCAGAGGTTATGTCAGAAAATGTGGTCATTTTAGCCCAGCTGCACTGTGGTGCACGTTCTCATGGATGATCAGCATACCTGCGTAATGTTGTCAATGAGCACTTCAACTATACCTTTTGAGTGAATGACTTACTTGAACTTCAAACAATGACCACATGAACCTATCATTATGAAACAATGCCGAAAACAGCACTACTTAGTGGCCTTTAACTTGTATCTGAATTTCTCCTTTGAAGAATGCAACCCTTTTGCACTAACCTGCGCGGGAGCATAGAGCTAGAGAAAACGGCTTGTTTGGACCACCTGATACTCTAATAAGAAGAGAAGTTGTTATACTGTGTGAAAAATATCTTAAAAATCTATAAGTTTGTTATTCAACTGGCGAGCTTTGGATAACAATACAGGGAAATGAAATAACAAAATACACAAAACTTAAACTATGTGAACTTATTCATTAGATAATATTTAGGATTTAATCGATTTTTTGCATTATAATTAACTTTCTCCGTACTGGAAACATTTGTATTTCTAAAATGTAATTCATTTAATTTTGAGACGATGTGCATGTTTTTTTAACGTTTCTTAGAAGGCTATGAGGAAAACAAACCACTTTATCATTTATTGCGTTATATATAACGTAATATATTGTATTATGTTCTCCTAGTTACAGCCTTTTACTTATTTCGATTAGTTTTGTCTGTTAGATACTACCCTCCATCAAATATGCACATTATTTGAACTGTAAATAACAAGTCAGACGGCTGCTGGATGGCAGTTCATCGCGTCATTCTTAGCCAAATGGATACCTCATATTTTTCGAAGTGTTGCTGCCGTGTTTGAAGAAACACGAAGGAGCCTAGATTTGTTGTGACTGCATTTTAAACTTTTTTTAAATGCATATTAAGTTTTGTAAATGTTTCTTGCAGATATGTGTGGAACATAGAGACTAAAAGAAGGCTCCGTCGATGACAGAGAATATTAACCAACTATAACAATGTTATGATACGTCCAGCGGTTGCTCCAAGTTAACCTGTGATTAGGCTGTATGAAACGTATTAAAAGAATAATTTCTTAAAAATGTCTTGCACTGCCTTAACAGGAAAAAGGCTGAAGATTTAGCACTTGCCTCCATCCTTCCTTGAATGTGTAGCTCGGATTAAGTGAAGCTATAGAAGTAAAACTTAAACCTAATTTTGAAAAATATTCAAACAACATTACTTTTAAACATTTTCAGTATTTCTGAGTATATTAACATCGCCCTCTGGAGGAAAGTGCGGTTTACCGCATTCTATGTGAAAATAGATGCTGAGCGTAATTCTCCAACATACAAAAATCACTTTGTTTAACTTTTCACCATATTTTGCAAGTTGCATTAGAGCAGATTAAACATTACATGTATAAACACATATATTGCATACATGAGGGTGGGTAAAAAAGTAATGCCTCCTATTTTTTCTCTTTTAATTACCAAGAAAATTGAATCCAATTTACATAGCTTGAAAACTACAACATTGACGGTTAATTTGTCACTATTCAATATAATCTCCGTCCTTTTCCACAGTTTTGGTCCACCTTTAACTAGGGCATATATTCCAGTGTAGTAAAACACACTGTCTTGCTTCCTAAGCCATTGACGCACGGACGTTTTCACAGCCTCCTCATCTTCAAAATTAATCCCACGATGAGCTTCCTTTAGCGGCCCAAACAGATGGAAGTCTGATGGTGCCAAGTCAGGGCTGTATGGTGCGTGAGGTAAGGCTTGCCATCCCAATTTCTCAATTTCTACAGTGGTGTAACGGCTGGTGTATGGTCCTGCATTGTCACGCAAAAGAAGAACATCCGACATAGTTTTTGTTGGGCGAACTCGACGAAGACGTGCTTTCAGCTTTTTGAGAGTTCTGACGTATTTGACAGAATTTATTGTGCATCCCTACGCCAAAAAGTCAATCATAAGCACACCCTCTGCATCCCAAAACACTGTCGCCATAACTTTCCCTGCCGACCGCTGAGTTTTGAATTTTTTTTCTTCGGTGACGTTGTGTGATGCCATTCCATTGACTGCCTCTTTGATTCAGGTTCAAAAAAATGAACCCACGTTTCGTCTCCAGTAACAATTTTTTTCCAGAAACTCCTCTCCCTCCAAATTGAAGCGCTGCAAGTGTTCGGAGGCTATTGTCCTTGTTTCTTTGCTTTGGGCGGTTAACATTCTTGGTACCCAACGTGAACAAAATTTTGAGTAACCCAGTTGTTGAATAATCGTCATCATACTGCCTTTACTGAGGGAGGTAATGTGACACAATTCACCTGTTGTTACTCGGCGATCATCACGAATGATGTCATCGACTCGCTGAATGTTGCATGGAGTCACTGTAGTCACCGGCCTGCCGCTTCGCTTTTCATCTGCCAATGGTGCTTGCCCTTCAGCTTTGTTACAGCGAGGAACCCATCATCTAACAGTGCTGACATCCACCGTTGCATCACCATAAACATTTTTTAGCCTTTCGTGAATGCGAATTGGCGTTTCACCTTCCGCAGTCAAAAATTCAATCACAGAACGCTGTCTAATACGAATGTTGATGTCAGCCATTTTGCAAGAAGATTCAGTGCTGCCACCTGTTGACTTAGGAAGTTACTACTCCAGGGGATTGGAGAAGAAGGTTTGAGGAATTGCGCTGTATTCAAAGTTTTCACATAACTTACTCATTTAAGGACAAAAAA
Source organism: Mantis religiosa (assembly GCA_030765055.1). Classification (NCBI taxonomy): domain Eukaryota; kingdom Metazoa; phylum Arthropoda; class Insecta; order Mantodea; family Mantidae; genus Mantis; species Mantis religiosa. Next base: position 41,471 of record JAUKNK010000954.1, read on the forward strand.
TAGGAGGCATTACTTTTTGACCCACCCTCGTAAATTAGGAATAAAATAGTTCTTTTAAGTTAATTCTTACTCAGATTTTCTGTATAATAATGCTTCAGATGAATCATAATGAAAATAAAGCGTGTACTCTCTTATAACTGTGCAGGCATACGTGATTAACAAAATTTGTATTTATTTGAAACAAGTTTACACCAGAATGTCCATTGCGTACCATTTAATGTATGTTTGTTCGTGTATATAGTAATTGTAGGGCTTAGCAGCACGAAGATTGGAAAAGCTGTTCTTTTCATAAATACTGCTCTCGGCTGAGTTAAATGCATAGTTAGTGGAATTGGGAATAACAGTTATCTCTGTAGTATTTCTTTCTGTATATTTTATTTAGTTGTTTTAGAAACCCAGTGCGTTATCTAAATTGCCTTAAGGGTTCTTTTACTTGAATTTTACGCTTATAACAATCCACTTTGTGTAATAAATAAATAAATGTCAACAGTGCTAAAAGTTTGTAAAAATATGTTATATTTATTACACAGAACATTCTCTCTTTGCTAAATATTTAGCACACATCGTACACGTTGTGCAGATAAACATTGAACAATTTGCACCAAAGAGTGTACATGCTGTTAGCGATTTGAATTCCGTGGTAAGATAGAGTAGGGCACTGTGAACTACGTCAAGTGCCTGGGTCGATAACCAAGTGTGCGCCCCTAGGGGGGCTAAGCTCACCAGCGATAACATCACCAGCAGCACTTGTTGGTTTCCACGCAACAACCATGACGTGGTTGTAGCGACTGTCACTTGTTGCCCCAGACCATGAAACAAAATGGAAGACAATGCTATAACTGCCCGTTTTTATAGCTGTTCATAACTTCTTTCTCCTCTTACAATCTCTCTTTGTAGATCCTTTAATGGTATATAATTCTTTGCCTTTTTCATTTTCCTTTTTATTGTTCACTTTAATTATTTTAATTCGCCGAAGCGACTCTGGCTGACTATTACAAATGCAATGTAAAATTATGTTACGTAACAAAGACTTTATTCCCTGTCAGTGTAGCATCTTAACACTAATTCAGAATTACATGTTTAGCAGTAAAAGCTTATTCCTTGGTTCCCTAGAAAAACAAAATAAAATGATGATAGTCTAGTTTTATGTTCTTGCTTGTATTCATTGATTTTAATTAGTTGAAAGCCTTCTTGAAACGCAGAATAAAACGTGTCCATTTTCATTTGTAATCTGCTTTCTTTATATGGAGGACTCCATCTCCCAGGACTCACAGTAGTTGCAGGACTCCATCTCCCAGGACTCACAGTAGTTGCCAAGGGTTAGATGCCTATCAAGGAGTACAGGAAATTTGCGTCCGAGAGAATATTTAGGATGGAGGATCAGCCAGATACATGGGATGAGGTTGAAATAGCGGATGATATGGGATGTCGGTGTGGTGTTTGAAGGAAAAGATGATTATGGAACATTTGGTGGAATAAATGGAGAACCTGGAGCAAGTCCTTTTAGACGCAGCTTCTTCATCACATACTCTCCCTTGAAATTGAATGCGGGACCTCCTTGGTGAGCGCCACTCAGCCACTCTTCCGCACCAGAAGTAGCATCGTAGGTTTTATTCCTGTTGAATGGTTGATTTTTTGCGTAGCAGAATATTCAGCTCTGCTCGGGTTATTGTGCTATGTTGACCACATTCTAAAAAGCCGGTAGGATATAAACATTGGATAATATGCCCTCCTATGCTGTTACCCTGATTGGAAACTAATGAACCACGTGACATCTAGGTCATAGCCATAGATAGCTGGATACCTTGCTACAACGGAGGAACGTTAGACACATGCTCTTCCATGGCTACAGGGACCGGCTTCCTTCGCCGCTTTTGCCAAGTGAGAATTTTTCACGAAGCCATATGTGGAGAACGAAATTAAGCACCGGGCTGCAAAATTCTACGGAAAACTACCAGAACATCAAATCGCCTTGATTGGGTATTTTTGGGATTATACCTAGACAACATCTAGTATCGAAAATGGCTTACAAGTACCCAGATAACACCGGATCAACTCTATTCAGCAGCAAAAGCTGAGTTCCGTATTTAATCTAGCCAAGAGCTGTCTGGTCTCAAGATTATATTGCCAACCAGTGAAAATAAAGCGTGTAATGAGTCTTGCATCCTGAACACAGACCCACAAATCTCTTTATATTGGAGGACGTTAAATAAAGGGGAGTAACAATAAAAAATATCTTCCCACTTGAACTCAGTAAACCTACCTGAAAGTTCCCGAAATAAATGTAATTAAATCCTATAACATATGGGATTGGGACTTATGCATTGCGGCTAGTCTAAAGTCTATTTTGTAATTAGGCTAACATAGCAACTAGGTGTACACAACATTAAAGTGTAGCTAACTCCTCTCGCATGATTTATTTCTCGTGGGTAATATATTCTAATGCTTCCGATTGTCTAAAGTATCGTAGATATGAATTATTCCTACTGGATGGAGGTAGTCTAGCAACGAACTCTATTCCAATCATTTAAGGGTGCAACCACCTCAGAAGTATTATATCTTTCTCGCGTAGAGTAAATCATGTGGCAGGACCTGGTTTCCCTTTACTGCTCTGAATACGATGTCAGTGTAATTAAAATGGGCTATAAAATGTTCACCCTATGTTTGATTGAACGAATAGAACGGGACTTCTGATTACACTGGGCGACAATGAAAATGTTTCGGGCTTAAAAATAGTGAATTTACATGATTTTATGCTGAATTAAAAAAATCACCATAAAAATGATAGATTAGCTCTTGTTTTATTGATAAAGTGACATTTAAATTTTTAGAGTGAAAATTTTAAATTTGGGGAATTTTCTTTTGGGAGTTGGAACACCTGTCAAATAATAAAACACAATCAGAGAGAAATTTTGGAAATTAAGTGATGCAAAAGTTAAGGAAGGCATTTGTTGGGCCACAAATAACAGAACTTGTAAAGGATCCTGAATTTGACCAAGTTTTAGAGGGGAAAGAAAAGGAAGCTAGGGAAGCCTTCAAGGGTGTTGTTCATCGATTTTTAGGCAACAAAAGAGATGACAACTACAAGCATTTGGTGACAGTGCTCCTGCAAACATACCGTAACCTTGGATGCAACATGTCCGCTAAGATCCATTTTCTCCACTCCCACCTAGACTTTTCCCCTCCTAGTTGTGGAGCTGTTAGTGATGAACATGGGGAGAGATTCTATCAGGAAATTTCTGTTATGGGACCAAGATATCAGGGCAGTTGGAATGAAGTAATGCTTGCGGATTACTGTTGGTCTTTGTATAGGGAGTCTGCGGAACTCCATTACAAGAGGCAAGCTAAAAGACGACGAAGTCAATAGGCCACTACAAGATTCTCTTCAGACACGACTATCTGCGAAGTTTTTTTTCCAGCTATTTAGAACTCTTAGCATGTAATTACCAGTTAAAGGAATGAAATGCACTTTCATTGTTGTTAGCATGTATGTAATTAAAATGTATCCTTTTCTCTCAATCCATTAATATATAATACTTCCACCTTGTGTATATCATAGAAACTAGAGCTAATAAAAATATTTCATTGTCATATTTGTTTTTCTCAACTCAAAATTAGTAGGAATTGCCTCATGAAGTGCTCGAAACATCCAGAAATTATTTTTTGTTGCCCAGTGTTATTGCTGTGGCCACCATGTCAACATAAACCAACACTAATTAATTTTCTCGTGGTTTGCTTTACTGTTCTGTAACATAAATGTTACATACGTGGAGTTGTGATGATGGTGGAGATGATGTGGCATGATGTTCTCATAGCCCCGCGTTGCGGCCACCATATGTAACAACATTGCGTACATGGAGTTGGAGGTGGGTATAATGCTGCGATTATGCGACAAAAGATGTTGCCGCTGCGTCCTGTCCTTGGGGATGGTGCTAATGTTTCAGGTCTCGCAATCGTTTTAACCTGAGCGTTTGCTCAGATCCGGCGTCTCAAGATGAGCAATTCTTTTGGATGTTAATTACGGCTGCTCCAGTCGTTGCATGAGAAAAATTCTTTGAATTCAGACGTGGTCTCGACCGAGTGAACTCACTTTTCATCTATTGAGGAAATAATTCCATTTTTCTTTTTAAATTAATTTAATTTAAATATTTTAATTTTAAGCAACAAATTTACGCAATACGTCGTAACGTAGATATAGTTATTGCCAGAGGTTCTACTCCCATTAATCCTGGACTCGTAGGGCCAAGGACCCGGGCCTCCTTCAACCAGGGAGTTACCGAGCTGTCCCAAAAAGGCGCCGAGCGCCTCAATGGGGCTTTCCATAGGGCAAGACCTAGAGACTAACAAGCCCCCCATCTGGTCCTCTAGACTCAAGACGGGATGGAAGTGGATACGCCACTTACGCGCGCCAACACCAAAATGGGAAGGCTACCGATATGACCTCGGTGGGGCCGCCTGGTGATCTAGCACACCTTCTACTAGCTATGCTGGCTAGTACGCGGGAATATTAATGGCTTTTCTCAACCCCGTCCGAAGACGTACCCGATCTCCCACGGGTATCGGCAACCACTGCTCTCTCGAATCCAACCCAATCCGAACAACTCCCTATAGGGGGGGGGGATGAATGTTCGGCCCGAGGTTCCTCTAGTAACGTCAGAGGGGCGTAACGTTGATATACAATACACTTGACCAATGTGATTGAATTGCATTTACACAGAAATTGTGAATATAGTTTATAATCTCTATGGATTTTTTTTTCTACACGCCGTTCCGACACAGAATTATACGTCTGTTCCCTTCGACGTTACACGATCATAAGACCTATCTCTCCTAGCCTCTTGTCCAAGATTATTTATGTTTCTCCTTTCGTTCCTATAACCACCAAACATCTTTTTCACTTGTCCATGTCAACACATTACGTCGCATCATTTTTGTAACCACCAATACTAACACATTGCATCATATCATATACATATTGCATCATATCATGACCCAGTGAATTTCACACTTTCAATTCTTATGCATATTAACTTTTCCGTATCAATCCTCAAACCACCATTAAACATATTTAAATATTTTGAACTCTCGGGGCCTAAACCAAAACATTTGTGACAGTGGTTACTATATTTGAACTGTGCTCGAGGAAGCATTCATTCGTGCTTCGGTTCGCGTTGATTGCTTGTTTCTTTTCTCAAAAACTTCCTTAATCCCCACTCTTTAAATAATGATATTTGCTGCTGCCTGGGTAGGAGAAGTAAGGGGAAGATTTTGTTTATGTTATCGAGCGACAACGCTGCTTTGGTATCACACCGATCAACACGAACAGAGATACATGCGAGTGTTCAGTAAAGCTTTATGATCACGGAGAACAATAGATTTGGAAAACGAAACAGCACCCTACGTCATTTGGAACCAAGCAGGGGCAGCATGAGAAAGTTCGGAACCTTTAATGTAAGAAAATCACTAATTACCGTACTAAACAGGTCACATTTTTAATTTAGCGTTACAGTGACCAGGTTCTCTGTCTAGACCATCTCGTTGCATGTACTCCAAGTCTCGCTACGCACGACAGCGCTAAACTTGACGGGCATATCAGTATGAAAAGGTTGTCACGCCATCAACATTAAGTTGAAGTTTCGACGGCAAATCCATTTTCCTGAAGTTAAACTTCTAAAGAAAGAAGGGTGGTGGGGGAAGAAAGAGAATGTAACTCCAGTACGGCGTTCTGAACCTCTTCTGTTCTTGAGTCGCTAGTAAACTATAACTCAAGATTTTGTTACTTGCTTTTGTGCTGCATGGGGCAAATTCAATTATACAAATTAACTAGTACAGTTAACTAGAATGTTCTGCGTCGTGGCATAGTGGGCTAGAGCGTTTGAATCTCTGATTCGTTGCCGAGGAATGCACCCGAGATCAAACCCATTGGGTATAGTCCCGGGTATAGGGCTGTCGACTTCTTAGCATTTTGAGGAAATTGAGGAGCTACGATAGGTAGCGAACCATGATCTACAAGGCCAACTGGGTGTGTTGTGATGCTGGCCACATCTCCTCCTCGTATCGGTTGTATTGTTATGTTCTGGCCTTATGAACTCTTAAAGGTATGCGTTCACTACAGACATACACACGTATAGATAAGGTGACGTAATGATATACGAGTCGCGCACAGATAGAAACGCTGGGAAGATGATATGCAGCCTGCTTATTACACAAGCGGCAGCCCGTTGTGTTGCTTGTGACAATGGATATGATTATTGTTTTTTCAAAGCTTCTTCGTCACATTTATCTATAACGCTACTCAGAATTTCACGCCCTTCCGAATGTACAACCTTAAATTTCTTAAGGTCTTCAGACATGGTGAGAAGAGTAGTAAATCTTACTGCACTGAACTAGTTCTGCATCTTGCTACGCAAGTAGGCTACGTGACTTTCTGCAGGTGATTGCTGAATGTTTACTGTATTGTTCACTCACTGTGTAAACGGACCACGGTTCCCCTCTCCTCTACACCTCATCCATCGGAGGTCACGAGTCCAGAACACATCTATATGATCGCCTACCTCCGCCTTGCGTATGTGGGCATGAGGTCAGCAGGCCCTGGCCCCCTAGCGGCCTGTTACGCAATGGGTTACGATTACGTTAACTGGAATTAAAGGACGGAATTTCAATCCCTAACGGTAATGTATTGCTGTAGTAAAGTCCTGTTGTGCGCGATGATCTTTACCAATTTATAGTTAACAATCATTACTTAGAGATTTTACTGTTCAAGTGGCTCTTCTATCCAATTTACTTTAAGATGATTAAGGTTTATTGGATTCATCCTTAACAGTTCTCAAGAAGAGAGGAATCACAGGTAATGAACGTAATTCAAATTTTAATGAGATGATTCTACACTTTGGGGAATTTGATGCGTATTATTACGTGCTTCTCGAGTTTTTATCTCCAATTTTAATGCTCAGGGTTATAAAATAGGTTTACATTGGACTGCTTTTATCCAGGTCCAATAAAAAGCAGCTTTTAATGCGCAATGAAAAATGCTTTTGCCATGCTAAAAACTGTAACTTAGGTTTACCGCAGTTGTAGTGATTATACATTTCGATCACGCAAACACCTTAGCATGCAGGAATATGGGTGTATTTATAAATAATGCATTTTTCTTAAGGTACATTAATAACTACATAAAAGTCTCTATATAGACTCATATTTTACTTTCTCTATCGCTACACATTGTGGGCATAGGAAGAATTCTAATAACGAATTAGAATATCCAGAAAAATATATAAAACGTTGGCTGCCTTAGATATGGGGAAATAATATTGGATAAAGTTGTATGAGATACATGGATTTGTTGCAATCTTTAATCTACTTGTGATGCAAATAGATGAGTACTATTTTTTCCCGTTGCATGTAGTTCATGTTGCTTTGTTCGAAATAATTTCTAGGACAAATTTGTAACGTTACTGCAATGATTAATTAACATATAAAGATTAATTACTTTTGGTATAGTCGTAGCAGCAATGCCCAATATTGCCTCTTACGTGCTTCAGACGTTACCTTGTCGCTCCACCTCATATCAATTATATACATGAGGCAGTTCCTTATCACCCAGTCATACAACCAATCATAACACAAGTTTGGACTCCCTGGAATGCTTGGTGAATAGTAGGTGGAGGCAAACTTATTCCCTCTTCTTATACATTAGTTTGAACCTCACTGACCTGTAGTACTATAGTAAATATACAGTGTGAGCGATGATGACGGTTGCAAATATATCACTAGTCGGCTGCAGGGTTTGAGATTAATTGTAGCAATGTATTCACTTCTTATCCAGTTGGATTTAGTTCAAGCACAAGATGGAACATTGAGTATCGCATTTAAAGAAATGCGCTATGTAGTATAAAGTAATTATGTATAATCAAATTGTATCAATAATGTATATTTTAGTTTTCTGTACATTGGTATGAATAGTTTTCTTTCTAATTAAGTGTATGATAAGTCACATTGAAAGTAAAATAAGGCAATTTTCTTTGCTGGAAACTAACATATCATAATATGTTTTAAGTGAAATTCAAATATATGAGTGTTTTTAAGCCTCATGAGTATTTTATTATAATATTATACATTAATTGATTTTTTGAGCTGGATGTTTGACGTTAAAACCTTTGTTCACCTTAGTACGGCACGAATAATGCTCGCAAGAATTGGCTAACACTACAAAGCTAATTTGCAACTAGAATCGTTTGTGTCACGAGTTTGATGATTCACTCGCCACTAGTTTTAATTCCATTACTGCACTTGGAGCCCCAACGTAAGACACACCAATCAAACTGTTTGTTGTTTGAACCTAGGTGTTGAGAAGGATAATACGATATCATATTGAATGTATCGAGCCACCACCACTGTACGTGTATATTTATAATGGGGATAGAAACGCTGTGAAAGAGTTGTAATTATTTATACGGATTGAAATTCCTTCAGTATACACGCACGGTTTCCATGTAGTACAAAGGAAAATAATTTGGAATGTTTGCCTGATGCAGAGCCTCTGGAATATCAGAATTGTCACAGTTACTTTGATATATATGACGAGTTGCAGAGCCTCTCTACAACTGCCACTTCGATCTGTATAAAGAACAAAAGCAGAAGGAGAAAAATATAAAAAGGCATCGCAGAACCCTGGAGGGAAGGGTTGGAAAAACAGACAAAAGCACACGGGAGAAACAAGTACAACAGTGTTTGTAAAGGACGTACTGTGATGTTTCTGTGCAGGACAAACACAACGAAGTAAGACAGCTTATTCCACGTTTTGGTATATTTGTGGAACTCCAGAATATTTGGCTTACATGAGATATAGAGGGTAAACACATAATTTGGTTGTGTACTAAAGGTAGGAACAATGGTTTTGATCGATTACGATAAGTGGAGCCATTCGTCAAATAGCTCCGGTTATACATATAAAAATAAGTCTCTGGAAAATGCAATAATATGATCATGACTTTCCAAAATTAACGCTCTGAACGCGTACATCAATTGCGCATAAGAACTGAAAGACCCCAAAGCTCCCTGCTTCCAAATGCTTTATGGAGGGCAATATTCATTAGAAATCTTCCGGTCAAGCAGATTTAAGTCATTGTAATACACGTGCGACTATATATTGGAACATGTGATCATTAGTATCATGGAGTGAGCGAATGAGTGAATGTAACTTGTGGGAGCGTCAACAGCTACGTCATATGTTCAAGCATCAAGCATAATGAAAACTAAGCTGATGGTAATAATGGAAACAGTTTTAATTAACTGAGTAAAGTGAATAGTAATCGTAAAAAATGCGCAGATGAATTAACAATGCAGTACCAACTCGCGCATGCGGAAGAGAGACATGGGAGGAAAAAAATTGCATTTCAAAACTGGAATAGGAATCACGACTTGATTCGAAAGAACTCGAAAAGTATACGTAACGCGTCAGTGGACCTAGAAAACCCGGTCCAAAGCAAGCGCCAGAGGTCCAGAAGTAGTCCTAGTCGGGTGGGGCTATTTTTCTTTTTCCCCGTCCGGGTGTCTTATGCCGCAGTACCTAGCCGCTTTGCGGCTTAACCTGCGAAATGAGCTAATAATTGGTTTCATGTTCTGCTGGGGTGTTTGGATTTTTTTTGGGAAATTTGGAATGGGCTGCCCTTGTTTTATTCTCATAGGCAGCTGCACTAAATCGTTCCCCCGGTTTGGGAGACACGATTTAAGTTTTTGCTCCGTTTTGGTTACGGGTTGTATAGTTCTTGATCCTCACGCGTAAAAATGGGTCCTAGAGACATCTGGGGTTGCTCTTGGGTTAACCAAGGGGCCCCAAGACGTCTCTAGGTAGTATGAAGGATGGCAAGCGTCTTTGATCCCTCTGGTCATACCTGCCCAGGGAGTTCACTAAAGGGTTGGGGTGATTTTGGATTTTGTCGTACATTGATCGTGCCCTCTCTCGGATGACATCGACAATGCACGGGATCTGGGAGTGCTCATGTAGGATATGAGCAGGAAATCTTCAGTCTGTATCGTATATAATACCTAGTGCCTTGTTCTGCAGCGTCTGGAGCCTGACGAAAGTGGTATTAGCAGGATCTCAAAGCCGTATAGAATCATAGGCGGAATGATCGCCCGATACAGCTGGAGTTTGAGTCTGATGGGCATAGTTGATCGGAAAATAGGGTATAGGCTCCGGAGTGAGCAAGCGCCACTGTAGCAGCCACAGCCTTTATGGTTAAAGCTTGTCGCACTGTTTTGTTGTGCGTGAGAGAGGACGGTACGGTAACGTGTAGGTAAGTAGAACACTGAAGCTTGTTGAATGTGGCACTGTTTTATTCAATAAAATGTATATAGACAATTTTGGTGAATGGAAATTGTACCTAACTCACGGACTTCTTTGAAACACTAAGAAAGTAAGTTTTAAAGAACAATTATTTCAACAAAAGGTTCATTTATATCATCTTGTATTAAACAGCCTATGACGGAGATGTTTGGATGCAGCCAAGTTCCCTATGTTTAGACTGATAGTGGTTAATGAATGAATTGTCAAATCAGTTTCAAGCGGTAATTATGACATCTTATCGTATATTTGATAACATTTATTAAAAAAAAACAATTGCCCACAATGGTAAGAATTACCAAAAATTGCAATTATCGCAGGAAGAGTGAATAAAAATGTGGAAATTCTTGATGGACAGGTCGAGAGATGGGGTTAGGGACAGTTGGTGTGCCATGGACTGTGTAGGTAGAAGAGACATGGTGCCACGGCCATTGTGGACCGCCTTGTTTATGAGCATATTTAACTATTATTATCTAGCAATTATTTGAAATGTATAATTATTTCGAAATTGAAATTGAAACAGTCGGTTCGTATGAATGATTCC
>JAUKNK010000955.1:0-58141 GCA_030765055.1 Mantis religiosa
CAAAACTGAAATGGTGGAACGTCTTTGTATTGAAGCTGAATTCCCTGTTAAAATGTACCATAGTTTTTAAAATGCATAAGATCTTATTTTTGGCCACAGCTGCATGAAATCTGAATATCATATGCACTCTTATATGTGCAATAAATTTCAATACAACTGTACAGTGTTTCTGAAAGGAAACAATTAGAAGTATATAAATTGCTGATATGGAAATATTGGAGGACAATTTATAATATTGTAAAGAAAGGGAGATGTATAAATAATTACGATAAATAACTTCCATGCGTTAAAATCAATCCATAATGTAGGAATCATTTGGTAAGATTTTATCGAGAGAAAGAGCCATCAATTTAAGAGTTCAGGAAAAGCCAAATATAACTAGACCGCGAACAAAATGCAGTTGGAGGCGTGGCTTACCATCACTGGAGTACTCTAGCTTTCACCCTCTACCGTCATTTTAGGTCGCCTGTCCTCCATCGGGCGGGCTGCACTGGTCATCTGGTTAACTGGTTTTCGCATTCACTGTTAGATGAATTTTCTGCCAAATCACTGCTTTGTTTCTCAGGGTTTAAAGAAACAATGACTATCTATTTCTTGGTCAATTGCAAGGTCATGTCCGAGGCAATTATTTTCTGTAACCTTGAAAATTAAAAGCGCATTAAACTACACGCGTTACGTGTGGTTTGCACTCTATAGCATACAGGATGGGAGGGGTAGGAGTCATGTGATGCTTGAACGGCGAGGAGAGAAAGCTCTCCTCGCGCATGCGCGCACCGACTGCATTTTGTTTGCGGTCTATCTATAGTGAGATCTTTGTTTTGTTTTGTATTTTGTAATTTACGTCCTCCAACGTGAAGTCATATCGGACGATGAATTGAATGGGTGAAGTGATGCTCCCAGGGTCCATAGAGCTTAGTCACCCGACATTCGTCTTTTAGGATAAGGGAAAACCCCGGAAAAACCTTATCCAGGTAACTCACCCTGCCCGATATTCGAACTCAGGACCTTTTGAACGTGAGGCAGACACGCTGCCACCATGCTACCGAGGCGGCCAATATCTTTATGGCTAACGTAATTACTGCTCGAATCAAATCAGTTCAAAGAGTACCATTAGCTTAAAGGTCAGCTATTTGGAAATCAGTTATGTTCAGAAAGGTGAAATTAGTAACTCAAGTAAACTTAGAAACGAAAATTAAATTTTTAGCAATGGACAAGACTCGCAAAAAATTGTGTGAAAAAAGGATTGATACTTTTATTTTTTAAGGTAAAAAAGAGCGTTTTATTCTAAAATTCGTGTTTTTTCCTTCGTGGTTTTCCTCTTCCAAACGTTTTACCGTGAACGGCTACCGGCAGTTGTGCCGCTTAGACCGCGCTCGGGTCATACATTAATGATCTCCACCAGGAATCATTTCATGTAGTATTCTGCTATTCGCCTTATCGCTTTAAGTTACTTTTAAACCGTAAAGTCTGGGTACATCAGAAGTAATTCAGTAGTTAAAATTTCGAGTAGTAAAATTAGAAACAGTTCAGTTTTTCAAACTAAAACAGTTGGCAGCTCTTCAAATAACTCGTCATTAGTCTCCATTAAATATACGAGCACATTGGTGTTGTCCAGTTCTCACCCCAATCACGCTTAACCTGTAATTTTTGGTAATGTTACGTCCTCCAACGTTAAGTCATATCGGACGGTGAATGTAATGGGGGAAATGATGCTCAAATGTGTCCAGGGTCCATGGAGCGTAGAGCTATCCGACATTCGTCTGTAAGGATAAGGGAAAACCCCTGAAAAAACTTATCCAGGTAACTCACCCTGACTGAGATTCGAGCTCGGGACCTCTTGAATGTGAGGCAGACATGCTACCATCTACGCTACCAAGGCGAGCACACTTACCCTGAGAAACAGATGTCTTAGCTCACCATTGGAGCAGCTATTTTTCGAAGAAGAACGAGACTGTGGATGGCGTCAGAGTTAATGTACAAACATTACTCTACCAGTTTGGGGAAAACCGTTAGAATTTTCTTTTAATTCTGAAAATAACCTTCTCACCGTGAGGCATTATTGAGCTGCCGCGACAAGCCGGAAAGAGAGAGAGCGCTCGGTCTATTGTTGAGAAGTTTCTGGGAAGGTCTATGGCATTCACAATGACTGGAGGTATAGATACCGGCAAAGTGTTACAAGCGACAGTTGTATGATGGTTATTGCGACAGTCGACGTTTGAAGTGTATCGCAGTGATTTTTTTCATTTTCTTTTCGTGCGGCGGAGCACCGAGTCGACCTTGAAGACAGTTGATTGTCAATTTCACGTGCTCTTATTGCGGCAAAAGTTGTTTTAGATCTGTGCAAGCGGTTTTCCAAATCTACGTAGCCCACGCAGTCACAATATAATTACTTCAAATTTTGTTTACCGATTGTTTAATTGGAACTTATCTGGAAGTTTTTCGCTACCTTTTTTATAAATTAAGAAAATAATTATTCCAAAATAAATTATATGTCTTTCCAATTAAATGCATTATCATCCCTTCTCAGGTGTAACGCCTATCAAAACTTTCTTGCCTGAAAAGTGAAGTTCATATTATATTGTGTGTTGCCAAACATTCATCAAAATCTATCATATAGTTCGTGAAAAAGTAGTAGACACATTTTACAAAATAAAATTAACACAAAGGGTAAAATTTAGCAGTCGTGTTGAAAGTGCAAGAAAATGCTGATCTGTTATGCCTACTAGTCAAAATTATTCCTTCTATCATTTTTGTAGAAATAAACCAGAGAATTGAATTTTGAAACTAAATTCATTGTGTAACTTGAACTCCAAGTAACAAAATGAAATTAAAATAATAATAACACATTTTTTTATCATTTTGTCATCACCAGTTCAGAGTTTTCCAAACATGTGGCATAAAGAGCTTCTAGAATAACTCCCCACTCAAAACCACTCTTTACGTATAAAAATATTATTTTCTCACAAATACTTCTAAACAGTTTTGTTCATTATAGCATATGCTTCAGATGTGTGTGTATAGTAAGAGCTTTATTTAACCTTGTAGATCATAATGGATAATATGTGGATGAAATTCATGAACTTATGTGCAAATAAGCCTGCGGCTCATAGATCTTAAAGTTGTCTTACATTTATCTTCTAAGAGTAAGGGTAATCCTCGAAAATACCTTATACAATGCGATCCATATAAATCTGAACCATTTCAATAGGCCATAATTTCCTTTTGAAAGATCGTAGAATGTAGAAATTTATTTAAATGATCTCAGTGGCTCTGGGAGAATTGACAACAATGGCAACTGCTGACAGTTGACAATCTTAATTGTGCAGTCATAACAGCAAAATGCAGTACTCACTACGAGAGCGTCTTTACATTCTGAAAACATATTGGAAGACAAATTGCTTGGTAACAAGTTAGTTAGTTACTAACACTCCCCACATGGCAACCTTGGCCTTCGGGGTAACCTCACCCCACCAAGTGATGACCGGACCCATTTCTCAGGTGGAGGCACCCAGAGGGCGGTGTCCATTACCTCCGATGATAGGGTGATAGTGAAGATGGCGGTGAGGTGAGAGGACCTACAGTTTTTACCGTGGACTCCGAACCACGTTGGGCATAGGGGATACTTCACGTGTTTGCTTGGTAACAATACAACGGGAATTTCAAAGAGAATTTAATGTACGTGATGTTTCGACAAAGTAACAATTTTATCGCTCGTAAGAAAGCTGGAGACAACAGGTATACTCATTAGTAAGAGTGGAAAACATAGACCGACATTGAATGCAGAGACTGTTACAGATGTTCGCAGAAGTCTATTGAATTCTCCAAACAAATCGTTACGTCGATTGAGCCAGGAATCAGGGTATTCATATGGAACATGTCAAAGAGCTGCGACCTTACAGAGTGCATATGTTGCAACAACTGAAAGAAGCAGATTATGATAAACGTATCAGTTACTGTCGATGGTTTCAGGCTACTCTTATTCCACGTCCAGACATTTTCTGCATAAGTGGTTTACAGATAAGGCATGGTTTCATCTGTCAGGCTACATAAACACAGAAAACACCAGATATTGGGTTGCTGTAAACCCACAAGTGATCCACGAAACCCCACTGTATGATGAAAAGGTTGGAGTATGGTGCGCGGTGTTAGCTTCCAGAACCGTTGGTCCCATTTTCTTTGATACGACTGCAGACACTGAAGTTTATATGGGTATCTTCAAGACATTTGTGGAGCAGGTAGATGATATCGAATTGAGAGAAGGTTATTTCCAGCAATATGGAGCAACGTGCCATACATCTAATGACACCATGGAACTTGAAACCAGTTTCTATGATAATCGGATAATCTCAAAAGGTCTGTGGCCCCCCAGATCCCCTGATCTAACCTCACCGGATTTTTTTTCTTGTGGGGGTATCTAAAAATAGAGTGTACAAGAATAGGCCACGGACAATTGATGTTCTCAAGGAATACATTCGAACCGAAATAAGTTACATTGGTGAGGATACTCTCCGTAAAACTTAAGAGAATATGGTGAGGCGAGTGCAAACATGTATAGATGTTGGTGGAGGATACTTCCAACATTTTCTCTGAGATGTAAATAGTGTAATGCAATCTCCCAATTGTGTATTATATTATCCCAAAGTTGCACGTATGTGTGTGTTATTGGTTTAAAGGTTATGGTCTATTGAAATGGTTCAAGTTTACCATGGATCGCACTGTACTAGGTGCCCTAACACAGATTCAAACTCGGTACCTATTAAATGAGTCATCTACGCTAACCCCACACCACAGAGACGAGCTACAGCTTATATTAAATAACTTGGAGGTATTTTTAGGAAATTAAAAATAATCAGAACTTCCCCATATAAGTAATTTAGGACGAAAGGAGTTTATTAAATCATGGTTTATTTGAAAGATTAGCTTCTATACCATGTTTAGTATTTGTCCAATTTTCTATCAATCTATTTAAAAAAAAAGGATATACCAAAACATATCCTTCCCATGAAAAGCTAATAAATTATCTACCATGTATAACCGGTGATACCGAAATTATGGTTTGCCAGAAGCAAAGAATCATGATAGATGTCAAAGGAATGTTGGTTCTTTGTTACAACAAGAGCAAGGCCAGTTGAGTTGGGGAAAGTATATAACAAAGCCATGTAAGAAACAGTGTCCTTAGAAGGTTTCTAAAGAATTGTCACTTGACGTGTATGAATAGGGAATTCTTTGGATCGTTTACACTGGCGACCAAAACAGCCACAAAGGGATTTTGTCTGAAAAGGAATTTTGAGAGGGAAAGTTAGAGATATACGCGCGTGCAGCTGTGGTTAGACGAGACTCTTCGGTGTGTAAAGTCCGTTTACTCAACGCATGTGCAGTTCCGAGTCAAAGGAACCTGAGCCGCCCGCCCACTAATGACCGTCATAAATCTATCTCCACACTTCAGAAATGGAACACTGTCGTTGAGGACCAATAGCAAACCTGATTTTCTCGAAGTGACAGTTGCATGTCTAGTCCACGTGGAGTCTCAGTTGCCAAAGTTCCAACTTCCAGTTGATCTGTTTCATTACGTGCAGAAATTCGTTGTGTGTCACGATGTGGAGACCGTAGGAGGAAAATGCAGTGGTAAATGCAAATGAAGTAGAGATAAATAATCAAAGTGAAGACAGTGTGAATAACTGGGCCGAATTATATTACTGGAAAAACCTAAAAAATAACAAAGTTATAACGGGAACTGTTTCTAAGCAAATTCAAGCGCTTGTTTTGAACACATATAAATATGTGCTGACAAATAATCTTGGTAAGGGGTCATGCAATGAACCTGATAAGTTCTGGATATTCACAGAAGTACAGTGAGAAATATTGTGACGAAAGGAATACCAAAGACGCCGATCAAGTGTGAAAACAAAAGGAAACGTTTCTCTAAAGTAGAAAATTTCATGTGCTATTTAATTCGTCGAGAAATTTATAGATTCTATGCAAAAGGGAGAGCGCCCACCTTAGACGAATTGGTTGCACATTTGCAAGAAATTTGTGATTTTCCTTATGGGCGCTTCACTTTGCGCGGTCTCCTAAAGGAGCTGGGTTTCAAATACCGCACTTTGAATAAGATAAGGGTTATTATGGAATCCAGTAGACTTGTCAAAACTAAGGAAGTTTTGCAGTAATGGACATAAGATTATTTATTTAGACGAAAACTCGTACGATACCCATGACGTATCGAGAAAGATGGCAACCTTGCAGAACGGTCTGGGAGAAGGAGGGTCGGGGGTTGTAAAACGATTATAAGGGTTCGTCAAAGGCAGAAGCCGACGTGCACATGCTTTAACTAAACAGACTTTAGCCGATATGGGGACAGTTCGCGGCTAGGAAGCATTATAAACTATCTTCGGCGTGAAGCCGATCAGAAGGATCTTCGGTGTCAGGCCGAAGAGAGGAGTCTGAGACGTGAAGTCTATTAGAGCGGTCAACTTGTTCTGTCTTGAATATTTGTCGGGTCATCAAAATTTATCGAGTAATAAAAAAAATTAGCATTCAGTAACTCTAAGCCGAGATTAGTAACCCTCGGTCGGCGACTTCCATTTCGATGTTTGAAAAGAAGCAGTGAATAAATAATTTGGAGACGGGCATTTCAGTGTTGCGAAAATCTCCTTCTCACACCCATCCACGCATACCCTGAGAGAAACCTCATTGCTCGCCAATCCTATTCGCATCAAATTGGCGTTCCAACGTGGAACTTTTGTACACCCATATAATAACTGCTTCAAACTGGCGCACAACGTGGAGCTGTGGTAACCTTTGATCGACACCCATAAACATATTTTTGTATCACCGGTAAAGAAACAGAAATAATGTAGTATTTTAATTTAATTATACTAATAATAATCCTAAACTCATACAAATTCCTGAAAGATAATGAACTGCTAAAGTTAAAAGTGATGTTACAGACAAACAAGGATTGTGATTTCTTTCTCTGTTAATTGTTCCTTTTTTCTTTCTGTTTGCAGGCACAAAGGATTTCTGAAGGACTGTCCTAATGGACTTCTCACGGAGCAGGTAAGAGGCGTCAACACTTTTTCCCTTTCCTTCTTCTTAAGTGACTTGACTTTCCGATTGTCAGGTTACGTATCGATTAAAAACTTTTTGACTAGGTATTTGAAGTAGGGCCGAGATCTGAGTAGTAATTTATATATCAGCCATTTAAGAAAAATTGGAAATTTTACTTCGGGTCATCTTCATGTTATAAGTATGCATAATAGTAAATGTAATTCTAAATATAAATATTTATTTTCAGAAACAAAGTATTTAAAGGTTTTAATTAGGGACTCGATAGTCGCGACATATCGATAGTTGCGATACCTCGATAGTCACGATACTTGCATGTTATCGACATCGAACGATGCTTCAGAACATTCACTCGATACTTGTTCGACATTTCAATGGTTTGTCCGTCTGTTTGTCTGTTTGTTTTTGTTTGTTTGTTTTGTTCGCTGGGTCCCATCTTCGAGCCAGGCTCGGGGACATAGAATACGTCATACAGAAAACCGGCATGCAACTATTTTAACAACCAGCATTAAACTACCTCACTACATACATATTTTTACTTTTTGGGTTTTTTACCAACACCAAATATTCAATATCTATAATTATTTGTTAAATATTAAACTTATAAATTATAAATTCTATTATAGTCATAATATTATACTATTCCTCATTAGTAATATTCACGAATACCTTTGTTTTAGTAGTATTTAACTTCAAACTAGCTAATAAAATAATTTTTAAGTGCTGTTGACTAAAATAGCAGACAAGCATGCAAAATAATTTAAGGTATTACATTAATATAAGTATTATACAGATTGCTTACATTTACATTCAAAAACTACAGAAAAGAATTATATTACAGTAGATACCTGCACATTGTGGATTTGCTGGAAATGAATCAGCTGATTTTCTTGCCAAAAAGGTGCAAATTTAACTCAGAACAAAGGTAAAAACTTAGTCTTTACGTCCATAAAAATTCATCAAAAGCAAATATAAAAACAAACAAAACCAATCAATATCTAACAAAGCCAAAGATAAAAAATGGAACATTTTAATTAAAAATCCAGAAATTATTCCAGAAATCCCACGAAAGCAGATTACTTACGGAACATGATTATTTGGCCAAACACTTACACGGAATAGGAATTTATACAAGTCCAAATTGTCCTCTGTGCAACAAAGAAGAGGAAATGACTGAAGAACATCTTTTAACCTGTGAAGTCCTACCTGCCGGACCCACTACACAAAAATATTGGAGAGCAAGAGAGCTAATGGCTTCATTGCCAAAGCCTAGCATTTGAAAACAACATTCAATGGAGTGAACCTCAAATTTCCCTTATTGCATAGCACATTTTAGTGATCATTCATGACTCCTGTATCGAGTAATAGATATTTTCTAAAAACACATTTATATTTTTCTATATTCCCCAAGTATAGCAATTTGTAGTTTTCTGGGAGAACAGTGAATATTTTGACACATTCATAATGCACTCCTTTCTGGTAACAAGTTACTCTAGCACTGGGCTTGTGTAAGTCCATTCTGTGTTTTGTATTTAAATTATGTAATTTACATTTTTATCATTTTATAGTGCTTATACAATTTTTATTTTACTTAAAAGTCACAAAATATTATTGTGGCAAGTAGAACATTGCAAAGGCCAAGAAATTTCCAGGAACGTGGTACCTGTGAAGTTCACCTCCTATTTCTAGTGCACTTGGTTATTTGAAAATAAATTCAAAATTGAAAGAACTAAAAACAAAAACTTAGTCGCTAAATATTTATGTATTCCGCTTGTACAGTTTTCTCTGAAGGACTATTTAGTCATTCCTATGTGACACAAAAAGAAGTATACTTGACTCCAAAAGAGTGAGATTGCTAGTATTTTAAACAAAAACTTATAAACAGAACTGCTTTGGCTTTAAACGTCTCATGTAGAGTTTAAAAATAAGAGCACTGGTAGTTTTAAGTTTTGTCTCATTAAATACGTACACTTATTTAATTGCATTGGCATTAGTGTTGGCATTAAATTTATTGGCATTTTATGAATGACTTGGTATGTAGCGAAAGATTACTTGGTCAAATAAATTTAAATTCCAGCATTAAGAATTTCAGAAACTGCCAATTACTTGAATTTAAAACACCAAAAACGTAATCGCATAAAAATTACCTCATTTTAAGGTTATGTGCCAAATATAATGAACTCTCTTCTAAAACAGAACTGCACCATAGCTTGCCCTACAAGCTATTTAAGAAACAGATACAGGAATTAACTTCATGTGATTTTCATATGTTTTTATTATAGACTTAAGATATGCAATTTTAAATGCAATGCAGAAAACAAAGTATAGAACAAAAAAGTAAGACTAAAACCAAAGAATATATCATTGAAGACAATAAATTGGTAATGAAGAAGCCTGGTATCAATTGCTCATAGGAAGACCAATGTTTTCTCTAGTCCAAAACAGAATGAACATAATAGAAATTAAACCCGTGTCGATGAATACAAATATGAGAAAGGAGGAGGCATGGAGGGAAATTTATGAGTTTGCTGATAATGCTGAGTACTGATGCAGGTCAGGAGTGTTGTTTTGATATCCTCCTATTGCATAATACCGAAGTGCTGTTAGGATTTGAGTGTCAAGTGAGATACTCAGGCCTCGGTTATCGTCCCTGACGTACAGGTTAGGACGAATCATTTCTATCAACTTTTGGCGTTCGCTTTACTAAACTTCTATCTGCTTTTGAGGTTTAGGTCGTCGTACTTCGCAATAATTTCTATTCTTGGTAGATAAGTTTCCCTCTGTCGTATTATTTCACGAATTTTACTCATCACTTCAGTGTTGTTCATCTTGCAAAGATAGTTCGCCTTTAATCTACCCCTCGGAGGCGGACCAAAATTTGAACTGGGCCAACGTGTTTGGTCCCCGGACTATCGCTAATCCCGGTTTATGAATAAGAAAATCGATGGTCCACCGTTAGTCCACTGGAATTAGCAAATTGGTCCGGACCAAGTCTGACTATGAATGCGGCCCTCATTCTTTTGTATTACATCTTGCATTGTTCTTTTAGTTAGCTTTTATGTTTATATTTAAGCCAAGTTTATAAAATGACTGTGTATGTAGCTACTGTATTTGGAGCATTTCTCTGTTGTAGCACAAATAAATCAATCAATCAATAGCACAACTGTCCCAACATTCTATTTAGAAAATGAAGCTAGTTACAGTGCAGAAATGAATATTACACAAATATAACTATTTATAACAAAAACTTCACTTATCTTAAGAAAATTTTCAATTTTTTCTTATTAATGGAGATTGATTTCACAAACAAAACGTTTGTATCATCAGTCCAAAATACTTCGTCGTCAAGGATACCATCTTATTATGTTTTTTCCGTATTACCAAAATCTGAAAACGAAACAAACCTAAAAACAGAATAAACTGGTGGCATTTCAAAATTCATTACGCGATGTTTATTTTTTAAAATAAATATCTTTTCCCAAACCATTAAATCTATCGGACTATTTAATTGTTTTAATAATTTAACTTCAGGGTTTATTTCATGGTTAAATTACCAAAAATGATCTTCTACGGCCGATTTATCAGTTTGTTTATACTTAATGTTACGAAACTGTTCTTTCGTTCTGGTTTCCAAATTACGTTTTGTCTTTCCAATATAAACCCGACCACAATCTGAACAATTAAATTGATAAATAACAGATTTTTATTATTAGAAATACTATCTCTTTGCAGAAACGTAGTAAATTTTAATCCTATATTTTGAGCAATTAAAGTTATACCAAACTCTTTAAAAAATTTTGAACATGTTTATTAACCCAAGGATGGTAAGTAATTTTTTTAAATTATAACATTCTTTTTACTTTTTAAGGGTATAAATATCATTAACATTCTTTTATATTTAACTTTTTCTGTTTTCTTTTTACAAAGTCTTTATTAAAACCATTAAAGCAGTATTAATAATATGTTTATACTCTTTATTAAATTCCTCTTTATTCAGAGGTATATTTATTAATCTATCAATCAGACTATTAAAAACAGCAAATTTATGTGAAAAAGGGTTAAAACTGTTATTTGTATGTAACTATCGAAATGGGTGGACCTCCTATAAATACCAAAATCTAATTTATTATTATTTCTTATTATTTTCACATGTAGAAAAGGAATAAATCCATTAATTTCAGTTTCTAATGTAATTTTTATAGCTTTATCTTGTAAATTTAGTTATGTTAAAGCATAATTAATTTGTTTATCAGGAACAATAGCAAAAATATCGTCAAGATATCTATATTAGGTTTTCAAAATCAAAGGGAATGCTTTAGTGACTTACATTTCGAGAAAAAAAAACGTATAAAATGATCAGCAAGAAAAAGTGAAAGCCCGCCTCAGTAGCGTGATGGTAGCATGTGTGCCTCACGTCCAAGCGGTCCCGAGTTCGAATCTCGGTCAGGGTGAGTTACCTGGACAAGGCTTTTCCAGGATTTTCCCTTATCCTGTAAGACCTATGTCGGGTAACTGTAAGCTCCATGGAACCCTGACTCATTTGAGCATCATTTCATCCATTCCATTCATCGTCCGATATGACTTAACGTTGGAGGACGTAAATTGCAACAAACAAACAAAGTGAAAGAGAATTACCCATTGCTAAGCCAGAACTTTGTTAAAATGGTATCCTTGACGACGAAGTACATTGGATTGATGACACAAACGATTTTTTTTTTTTTTTTTTTTTTTTTTTTTTTTGTGAAATCGATCTCCATTAATAAGAAAAATTTGACTGTTTTCTTAAGATAAGTGAAGTTTTTATTACAAATAGTTATATTTGTGTAGTATTCTATTTTGTATTGAAACTAGAAGTAAAACTGACAGTATCGAGTATCGAAGTATCGTATATCGTAGAAAATATCGGTATCGATAATCAAGTATCGATAAAAGCTGGTATATACCCATCTCTAGTTTTAACGCATTCAAATTAGGTGATATCGGCGGAGTAACATTAGATGACACAGAGGTAGGCGTATCTTCTCTCTATTACTTTCTCCAGTAGAACTCGCAACAGGCAGAGAAAGTATTGTATTATATTTCTGTATTCTTAGGTCGCTACCTGAGTTTCCTGGAAGCTGGTCCCTAGTGCCCATCCTAAAGACTAAGTGTGAAGGGACTATGGGAATTGTTTTTCTCTCAACAGCACCATGCTCTTAAGCACAAAACTCTTATCCCAGTCATAGCCCGGATATCTGTGAAGCGTATAATGCTTAACCCCTCTTCTTACTTTCGTGTAATAAGTAGGCAAAACACTCCACTCAAAAATTACATTTTGGAATTCCCTGAATCCAAAAATAAAGATAGGGTTTGTAGAGATAGGTTTATGTGTGATTATAAATAAATATTTTGTTTGTTAATGACGACTTTCGGTTGCTAAGATCATTAGTTTTTAATATACCACTAAATATACCGACATAAAGCTGTTGCTTTTAAACTCTCTTATAAACCATTGGTTTGGTCGAGATTGGATCCTCCACCTTGAGATAAGTACGCTAGTTCCTAACCAATTGAGCTGACGTCCCTATCATTTTTATAAATGTATCTTGATTAACATGGATTAGAAGAATAAATATTTCTAAGACTAGTTTGTAAAATAATAAGTAAAGGAAGTTGCTGCCTAAAAGGCCTTGAGAAATGTTACCAATGTAAACGAATTTTCGGTAATCAGAGATCATGAAAATGCCTTAGAAACACACTCTTCGGACCAGGTGAAATCAAAACTGTTATGGAAATGCCTGTCATCTCGCAGCAGGCTCGAAACATAGTCGATGCCTGTAACAAACAGCTGATCAAATGGTTAAAAAGGTACCGAGGTACTCGACTTCTAATGCCTTTATCTTTGAAACTTGCTAGGGCAGAACATATAGTGAAGGAGAAATCCTCCACCACTACACTGCTCACCAGTTGGAAGGGATGCTGTGATTCCACAGGATGCTAAAGACGTGGAAGTTCCTACAAATTCCAGGCTTGAAGACCTCATTCCAGCGCTGCAGCTACTGGATGGCAATGAACGATCTGTCAAAAATTCACTCCTCTAGCATCCACCAAGAATAGGCTTTACTTTGCGTAAGCATCCGTCATGCGCTACGAAACCTAAAACCACGCCTGAAAAATGGCATGGAAGCGCAATGAAAGGGAAATAATGTGAATGAAATCGTGGTGGATTAAAAAAAAAAAAAGAAAAAAAAACATGATTTGACTATCGACTAGGAAAAACCAAGGTAAGGGTGGGCGGTTGATGGAATATAAAACCCAGGAATTCCTGAATGGTAGCCTAACACGTTACTGCGAAGTCACTTCACTGGTTGGTACTCGAGCAAATGAATTTTTTGTTTGCATTGTGCCTTCCATACAGAGAATATGTAGATACTAGTTAAATTTACGTTAAATATATACACTAATAACAAAAATAAGCACGTTTACTTGCCCATGGTACCAATCGTGTATTCAAATTAATTTTTATTAAAATATATATCCTATAATCCTATCTACATACCCTTGTAGAACAATGAAAGTAACCCCCCCCCCCCCAGGGGCCTACTTCGGTAGGTACGGGTCTGGCGCACCCGGGGTCCCGAGCCAACAGTCTCCCTCGTGTGGGCTCCTCATCTTGGCTGAGGGAGACGGTCAACAGGCCCACCCACATGTAGGCCGTGCGTGGAGACGATTAGATTATTTGTAGATTCTTTTCTGGTTTAGAGTTTAGGATATAGTAAACGAAATTTTTAGTAGGTTTAGATTGGTTTTGTTATGTGCGTGTATTTTAATAGGTTTTGTTACACTTGTATAGTTTTTAGTTCTTAGTTTTTGTATAGTTTTTAGTTTCTGGCTCTTACCATGACTAGTTTTTTTTAAAGGGCGCTGATGACTGCCGTAGTTCAGCGCCCTTATATATAACATACATACAATGAAAGTAACATAGTTTGACTTTTCTGATCAGTACCATTTGGGTTTAAATCAAATTTTACTTTGCGGATACTTTGAAGGGATAACATTTATAGTGCAGCGCCTTCCAACCATCCTGCTTAAAATGTCCCTTATTTGGTTCCTTACATTTCTCATTGAAACTATTATTCACTCAGAAATGTTATCGTTCAATGTTTTTCTTCAAATAAAAAGTTGAACTCTTGACAAGAGACTCCTGTGTACAGTATAGAGTCCGTGCAGTTTTAAGGTTCGTTGTTTTGATCTAGTTCAAATTTCACAGGAACTTCATTTAACTCATACTATTACTTCACTTATGGGAACTAGTTCAGTTTCCCGTTTCACTTCACCCTTTCGTGTGTAGCCTGTAATGAAATACGCTCAACGTGGCGTCTCCTTCAAGTCGAACGCAAGACCTCTGTAACTGCCTGCTTTAGCAACACTCACTGTACATTATAGCAGTCGCGACAAACTCGGTTGGAGAAGAGCACTCTTATCGCACCAGAAACGCGCTAACTCGCTCACTTCTTCATTGACTAAAACATTCTCACAAGGATATTTGGTTATGTAGCAACTTGTTAGAGTTCCAGAACGTTCTATAAAGGAAACTTCTAGAAGATTCTGGTTATCTGTCGATAGCAGTTCCGGGTTTTGCGGTTGGCGAGAAATCTATAATGCATTTGGATTTACTTGGTTCATGCCTAAAGAAAGAGATCAAAACATGTTGACCAGAGAAGCAAATGCTCATCTCTCTGTTACTGTTGTTATGGTGAAGGCGGAAGATGCCCAACTTCGTCCATCCAATCAGTGCTTACTGTGAACACCAGCAATCCTTGTTCTGCTGCAAAGGATGCCTTCATTTCAGTAGAACTCTTTTACCTCGAAACTGACTACAGCCACACTTTTTTTTTAATTTCGGAAAATAATTTTCACGACCATAGTACTAAAAAGTTTTTAAAAGTTATATTGTGTTAGGGTAGAGCCAGACTGAAAAATTCAGTGCCATAGCCGGGATTTGGACCACGGATCTTCTGGTCTCCGTCCAGCCGCTCTAAACCCTTGAGCTACTATGGCCAACGTGCCAACATGACATTAAATTCTCCAACTGACTCGTGTTTTTCCCGGTAAACCACTAGGAGTTCTCATAAACACATGAGACAACTACCTTAATGGCAACTTACTATGCTGTAAGTACTTTAAGGCCCGGGCTTTATAGTTCGGACCACTATTAGGTACAATTAATGGAAATTAATTGTTCTTTCACAATAGCAGTTGATCATGTTGGCACGTTGGCCATAGTAGCTCAATGGTTTAGAGCGGCTGGACGGAGACCAGAAGATCCATGGTTCAAATCCCGGCTATGGCATTGAATTTTTCAGTCTAGCTCTACCCTTTCATAGTGCGTCCTAAATACGGCTATTGTGAAAGAACAATTAATTTCCATTATATTGTATTTCTCGACCATTTTTATATACCCCCAATCGACACAATTGATTTTTAAATCAAACGGTGTTGACCAGATGCAAAACAGTGTGTCCTGTTGGACAGCAAATTAATAAATGTGGCATGTTCTCTATTAAAACTATTAAAAATAAATTCTCAGCTTTGATACGACATGGATCATAATTTGTAATTTTGTGCGCAAACCAGTCTTGCAACACTGATTTTTCTGTGGAGGAAATTGTACCTTATTTATTTCAAACGAATGATAAGCGTTAACCATTACAATAGCAGAGTTTAAAGGGATATTTGGAAGATATATGGTACTTTATGGACTCGAATTTGAAAATCAAATCATTTGGGACCAGTCTCCTCTCAAGAACAATAAAGCTCTATCCTTTACCTAAGGGCACATCAAAGAGAGGCTCAAATTCGCAATCAAAGTTGCACATATCTATTTTTACCTTTGGTGGGCCATGTCCTTTCCAGATAAGTATGTTGCCCATTTGAATTTCACAAACCTTTAACATTTCTTAAGAAATTAAACTTTCAATTATTATTCCTCCTCTTCATTAAACATGTCCGTCCTTTATTATCTCTTGCATAAAAAATCGTATTTTTAATTTTCACAGAAAACCCATTTGCTACGTTGATTCTTAATTCCTTAATAGCCAAGATGCTATCCAAACTTGGCATGAATTGTGCCTTATACAAATCGTCTATAACGTATCTCCCAGTGTGCAAGACTCTTCATATCATCTCCAAGGTTATCTTTGGTTAGTATGCAATCGACTGCTATAAAGATACCAAAGAGATCTTCCTCCGAAGTTTTGCGTGGATGGGTGGGCGATATACAACACCAGTTAAATTGGCTGATAAACTGAATGGAAGCTAATAAATGAACCTAGTTGCCGATTGTTTCTAAACAGTGGAGGATACAAACAGTAACATTTGAACATCAAAGCATTTAAAATAACTGCGAGATAACAATGGAGAAGCAAGTTTCCGTGCGTCACTGAAATGCTGAATGGAAAATCTCCTAAGGACTACTGCCAAGTAAGTGCTAACCCAGGGCCGGGTAGGAAGGCACTATAATTGTGAATTTATCCTCCCTTTTGTCCCCAATAGTCTTAACAAACAGGTAAACGCAGCTAGCTAAAGCGATTGGTTGTGTTTATAGTCGCGTGGCAGTTTTATCAGTGGAGTGATGGTTACATGTGCAAAGCACAGTTCTGGTCTGTCTTACTACATGGCAAAGCGAGAAAGCGTATCGGGAAAAACTCGCAACACAGAGATCTTTACGTGAAGTTATCGCACATACATAGCGATTCCAGTGTATGTACACTCTCTTCAGATACAATCACAGCAACGTGTAAATACATCGGCAAGCGCGAAAAATCATATACAAAGTGACTGAATATTGTGACAAGGAGAAAGTTAGAATCAAAATCCCTTTGTGCTTTTTCAGTAGATACTGCTGATCAAGTGTCTGTGATTGTATCTATAGCACTTTAACCCTGCAGGTACATTGAATAAAAGTCAACAGAATTGTTGCTTCTCTTTCATTTCTAAGGCATGTTTTGCATTCCTAACTATGTCGTGAGGGGGAGAGATTTATTTTATATAATGCGATTTAAACCAAACCTATGAATTTGACGTTATTTTATTTATGTTTTCATTCAGGTCCATCATTATTAAACTAACAAGAGATTGTGTTTCATTATTAACTGCAATAATAATATCTAAAATTATATACCCATAATCTTCTATAGCTTAACGTTCTAATGCATTTAAAACATGTATTTATATTACGGCAATGGCTTATTTGTACAGATTGATTACACTTTAGAATTGTTTCTTGTAATTTACATCCTCCAACGTTACGTCATATCGGACGATGAATGAAATGTGTAAAATGATGCTCTAATGAGCCCAGGGTCCACAGAGCACAGTCTCACGACATTCGTATTTCAGGATAAGGGAAACCCCGAAAAAAACCTTATTCAGGTAATTCACCCTGACCGAGATTCGAATGTACCATATACTACCTATAATTACAGAAATTATTTAATAAGAAAAGGTTTCTCTTAATGACATAGGTTTCTTTTTTTTTAAAACAAATGACTAAACGAATTGATAATTATTTGGAAAAGGAATAGATTGCTGAAACAAGAAGCTTGAGGTTAATGATTTGTATATGATAATAGCAACAATGACAGACCTATTTCAGTGACGGAACATTACTGATAATATATTTGACATTAGGACTTTGTCAGTTGAGTAAATCACATTTTTAGAAATTATTCCCGTTCTTCAGATTGATCTCACTAGGAAATTAGTTATATTACCACGCGCTTGCTATAGTTGCAATAGTTATTTAATAACAAAAGTTTAGTAATTATTTTAGTTGGTTTTCACCCTATTCCATGATGAAAATTGCTGAAGATAGGGCTGTTTAACCTGATTTTCAGTATCTGAAAATTATTACAATAAATAATTACGTGGGTACATATTTAATGCATTATCATTAAGATTATTTTTATTATTATGCATCCGAGTTGCGTATATTAATTGACTGACATTTCATATCAGACACACAGCTTCCAAGTGATCTATTTGTGTTTTGATGGCAGCGATGGCAGCGCTGGCCAGTCAAGGTCAATACGCCTCAATGCTTTGTCGAGTAGTACTAACATTGGATACATTACGAGCTTCACTTCAAGGAGGCATTTCAGTGAGGCTCATGCCGGAGACTGTAAACCTTCAAAGCGACATACCATTGCGCACTTCACGAAAACATGGTTTGGATTTGTGTACACATTTCCCAAGCTGCACTATTTTGCAAGTAAATCAATGTTTACAATTGTACAGCATATTGACACTTAACAAAAGCCTGCTACCCTATGGCGTCTTCATATGTTCTACGTTTAAGTTCATCCAGCTTGCTGCCAAACATTGAAACTTTGATATTTAAAATGAAACTAGCAAGTATAGCCATCGTGATAAATAAGGGAGTATCATTACGATTACGCCACTATTTAATATACAATGTTGACAATTCGATGCACTTTTCAGATAGATTGTGACGATTAATTTTAAGAATACAGAACAAAAAGTATTTAAATGTTTTTAGCAGCATAATAAGGGAAATATTTCTCACTGCATAACAACTATTGTATAACAAAACAAAGGCATTAAAAACATGTTAATTCTAAAGTGTTTTTGTCAGCTTAAGGTTTGGCTATGATAAGTAATGAGAGCGATTTTCTCAATATAACAATATGAGCCGATTAACTGTTTTGCTACATCCTTCACTCATATTCTCTAGTGTCATTTACCTTCTTCGTGTTCTCCTACCCAAATTTCAATAGCATGCATTTGACTACGTCCAAAATCAGAATGACCGCCACTGTGGCACACGTCACCTGTTTACTTGCCAGGTAGAAGGAAAAAAGAAAAAAGAAGGGATGGTTGTAGGGTAGAGCATTTCACACTCCAACCTTAAGTCCTACCTGAATTATTTATTGCAATCATTCATATGTACGCCTGTTATTTCTTAATAACATTGATGTTACCGTAAAGTGGACTGCCCCTGGCGAGGTGTCACGTGTTTCCCGAAGTGACTGCAGTAACAGCAACTGCAGTATCTACCAGAAAGGTTCCATCTCCAACAATGAACATCCATACTGTATGAGGCAGGTAGCCACGTCGGACTCCTGGGACGGCCGTTCTTTGTGTAGTAACATCACGCCCAATGGCAAACACAGAAGTAACTCTCGGAAATTTCATGCTTTATTCAATAATACGACACAGATGCCAGAAATAATACGCATGCGCTGCATGAGTCAATCTGAACAAGCGTGTCAGGTGCAACTCAAACCTTTATTTCACTTTTAATACAAGAACTGCGTAATTAAATTATTGAAACAAGTTACATTCACGTGACTTTCTCCACATATGTATTCTTAAAAAAGAAAATGTTCCTAAATAAAGCTTTTTCTTCTGCCTACTTCACGATAAATTGTAGAGATGCTATTAATAAATATTTTCTTGTGGATAATAAGAATGGGGAAATACAGTAGGCTTTAGTGATAGTCAAAAATTTTAAGCGCTGATCACTACTAAAATTGCGTTCTTTGTATGACCAGGATATAAAAAAAGCAATAAGGACTTCCATTTTATAAACGCATAAGCACTGGAAAATTGAAACAAACAACAAGAACTGTCTGAAAATTGTTAAATCCACAAAAAGAACTATTTAACATAAATTGTTAGCTTTACGAGATCTGTATTTCTCTGGACTAGGATTTTTGTCTACTTCTTACCATTTACCAGTTTCGATAAGTTATTCAGAATGAAAAGGACTTCAGAGGGTTATTAAAAGAAAATTCATTCACACATTTCATTTGTCACGAAAATACCTTAAACGTAATGGTAATTTAGTCAAAATCTTTTAAGAATTTTTGGGAAAATCGAAAAGTTAAAGAACTTTCCTTATAATTGTAGTTTGAGATAACAAATTTTAAATCATATTTCGCAGCCTAAAAGTTCATAACTTTTAATACCAACTTCGGTATTAAATCTTGGAGTTATGTTGTCCCCAAGCATAAGCTCGCGCACACAAGCGCACATACTTTTTCTAAAAAAAAAAAAAAAAAAAAAGCCTTTTTATTATTTATTTAACGAGTCTCAAAACATTTCCATTCAAATCATGATATAAAATTTGTTGGTGGAATGTAATACTTTCTCTACCTACTGGGAGTAATTAAAAGTAAATAAAAAGTTCAAATACTTAATTGAAAATTTAGTCTTTCTTCCACACTAGTCGTGTGTAGGCTAAGGTTTAGATAGATAGTCAGACTAATAAATTTAATGCCATAGACGGGATTTAAACCACGGATCTCCCGGTCTCCGTACGGTTGTTCTAAACCATTGAGCTACCATAGCCAACATGCCGTCATGACATTAAATTCTCCAAGCATTAGGGGCTCTCCTATATAATGCGTAAAGTTAGGACTTTTAGGACCCCCGCGGGAGAACACAGTTAAATGCTACGCGACGTAATACAACCTACTATTCTCACACAGAAAGGAGAAAATATCCTATGCAAGGTATGCTATGTAGAAATTAAGGGCACTTAACCCAAATGGCTGAGACAGCACTGCAACACTAAGATCCATCAAGAAAGGATTTTAGTAAGAGCAGAGCTTGAGGAACAATCAGGGCCAAAAGTGACTTCCGTCCGAATTCCTTCATGACTTAAGATGATGATGTATGCAAATATGCCAATACACACAGTACAAAATACACTTTTTAAGCACTTCATACAAAAGTATACAAAATAGATCCTCCTTCTCAAACAACTTTACTTAAACGAGAATTACCACAATCGTATACAAGAAAAAGAATGGGCGAAAACAAGATGTGGATTTCTACTGATGAAACCGAAGATAGTGTTGGCAGGCGTGTTACAAATGTCGTCTTGGGAACGCTATTGTTTGACAAACTAAAAGATACATATTTATTAACATCGTAAATTAATGCAAAGGTGAACAATGTAACAATTGCAGACATATTTAAAACAAGCATGACGCGGTTGTATCCAGAAGTGATAAATGTAGATAATGTACTCCTTTTCATCACCGACGCTGCAAGTTATATGACAAAAGCAGGCAAGAAGCTTCAAAACATGAATCATAAGCTCCATCGTGTAGCCGAGGAAATGCGCAGAAGTTACTGTGATGTAGACAGTTTCATTGCAAACGTAAAAAAGATATTTTTGAAAGCTCCAAGCAGAAAACATAAATTTAAAGAAATGGCGCCTAACAACCCTTTACCTCCTCAGCCGGTTACAACTCTCTGGGGCACCTGGCTAAATGCCGCTATGTGTTATACGGATCATTACGACATAGTTACTGAAATTCTTACTGTGTTAGATAACGAGCATAATTCTGCAGTACGAGCCCCTCAGTCCCTCATTTCAAGCAAATTACATGAAGATTTGCTCTTCATCAGAAACAGTTTTTCAGACATGTCCAAAACCATTGTTCAGCTAGAAAAGAGGTAATAAAATGTCTCATGCCATAAGGCTCATAGAAGAACTAGCTCAACAGATAGTCAGCAGCTGCTGGACCTGTCATGGATAAAATAAAAAACAAAATGAAAACCCTACTTGAGAAAAGCCTACGCTATTTTAAAATGGTGAACTTTAAAACTAATTTGCAAGCGCATGAGGAAACTGCGCTTACAAGACAATGTGATCTGCAGTATTTTATGTTTGCACTTGTTACATCACCTGATTTCGAGAGAACTTTTTCAAACTACAACTATTGCGTGATTCATCTTCGAAAAGTTTAAAATGTAGGTTGTTATACACTGTAATAAGTTGAACAATTGAAGAGCAGGCATTTATATTGTATTGCAAAAGTAATTTATTTTACTTTATTATTCAAAAATGTGTTTTGTTATACATTTACTTCTACTGAATGATTCTGAAAACGGTGACGTAATTTACATATTGTTTTATTAAAACAGTTTGTTAGCACATTTGTATACCCCTAAGGCGGCCGACCTTGTTCACTACTGGAGTTAAACCATGTCCCTCTTCCAACGGACGATGAATGGAATGGGTGAAATTATGCTCAAATGTGTCCAGGGGCCGTAGAGCTTAGTTACCCGACATTCGTCCTTCAGGATAAGGGAAAACCGGGAAAAACCTTATCCAAACTCACCCTCACCAAGATTCGAACTCGGGATCTCTTGAACGTGAGGCAGTCACGCTACCATCTACGCTACCGAGGCGGGCCCACCTTCAGTGACGACTTACTATGCTGCAAGTACTGAAGTCCCAGGCGTTATAGTTGCCACTATTAGGTTAATAGATGGAAATTTAATTCAACATACGAGTTCCATAATAAGTACTTACCACATTAGTATCGCAATATTTAGTATATAAAGTCTCTTTTCTACACTTTTCATTTGTCTGCACATTTCCATTTTAAAACTTTTCTAAATGGTGTACATACTTTTGATTTAAATCAATGAAATTGTTTAATACCAACTTATTATGAACAGGATAAAAACGTGATGAATGAATGTAAATAATCTATATATGACATTTTTAAACAATAATATTCATTTGTTTAAGTTGTAATTTTAATATATTTAATTTTGGATAGTTAAATATGCATCTCTGAAATTAGAATTGAAGCGTATGGGATATTAATATTATCAAAAAATAATTGAATTGTCAGGTACCAATTTGTCAAAATTTTAGAAAATAATTGATGTATCTCGACCTAATTTAAATATACGAGGCATGTTTTTTAAGTCAGTACCGTTTTGGAATTTAAAAAAGACGTGCATAGATATCGCAATAATTTTATTTTAACATGAAAGCCTGTACCTTAATCTACTTTTCTACATAATTTCCGTGAATATTGAGGCACTTGTCATAACGTGGTACCAGTTTTTGAATACCCTCCTCATAAAATTCTGCCGCCTGACGTATTAACCACTGTATCGCAACTGTTTTAACTTCGTTATCGTCTTGAAGATGCTGACCGCCCAGATGTTTCTTCAAGTGCAGGAACAAATCATAGTCGCTGGGCGCCAGATCAGGGCTGTATGGAGGATGATCTAGAGTTTTCCATTGAAAAGATTTGATGAGATCTTTGTTCCGATTAGCCACATGTGGACGGGC
Organism: Mantis religiosa; assembly: GCA_030765055.1. NCBI lineage: Eukaryota > Metazoa > Arthropoda > Insecta > Mantodea > Mantidae > Mantis > Mantis religiosa. The sequence continues at coordinate 23,174 of JAUKNK010000955.1, forward strand.
ATTGTCATGCAGCAAAACGATACCCTTACTCAACTTGCCACGTCTTTTGTTCTGGATTGCACGGTGCAGATTGTTAAATATCTCACAATAAGGCGCTGCATTGATTGTCTCATTACGAGGCAGAAACTCCACTAGCAATACTCCTTTTCTGTCCCAAAAACCTGTGCACATGCTTTTTTCGGGCAGAAATTGTTTGCTTAAACTTCACTTTTGTGGCTGATGATGAATGTCGTCATTCCATGGATTGTTATTTCGATTCTGGTTTGACGTAGGCCACCCATGTTTCGTCATCAGTAACAATTTGGTCTGAAAAATCTTCACCTTCATTGTAGTACCGCTCAAGGAAAGTCAATGCACTGCCTAAACGTTGGGTTTTGTGCAAATCCGTCAACATTTTCGGAACCCAACGTGAACACAATTTCCGGTACTTCAAGTTCTCGGCCACAATGCGATACAAAACACTACGAGAATATTGAGGAAAATAGTCGCACAATGATGAAATTGTAAAGCGTCTGTTTTCGCTCACCTTTTCGTCCAGTTTATGCGCCAAATCTTCAGTAACGACCGAAGGACGCTCACTCCGTTCTTCATAATGCACATTTGTGCGGCCATCTTTAAATGCTCTCACCCATTTCCTTACCATTCCATCACTCATAATGTTTTGTCCGTAAACTTCACAGATCTCACGATGAATATCGAATGGTTTTACGCCTTTAGCACTAAGAAATCGTATAACTTCACAATCGGCGGGACTCACGATTGTCGGAGGCATCTTAAACACTCAGTAACCAACGTATACAATGAAGAATCAGACTGTAATGGCGCCGTGCGTAGACAAGAGATGTGGGTAACCAGCGCGCATGCGCGGAACGCCGACCGGCGGAATCGCAAAACGGTACTGACTTAAAAAACATGCCTCGTACATTAGTGAAATTTGGTCTGCATATAAATTTCTTAGTCTGGAAACGTTACTGACCTCTCTGCACTCTTCCCTTCCTTCCGAATGTTTAATACACACAATAGCGCTAGTCTTGACTGTGGCAATCGAATCTTTCATTCTAAGGCATATTGGGTTTTCTGAGACTCTATAAAATGAGTGTAATATCCAACAAAAGCATTTGTGTTTGGATTAAGATAAAGTGAATAGTAGTGTTTAACAAGAGAAAGCAGTATGACTGTTAGTACCCTTAAAGAAAGTCAGGAAAGCCATTTGCGAACTTTATTGCTGGCAGTTGTTTTACATGACCACACAAAGAACTGTCGGTGCTTAACGCTGGCGAATGGAGCGTGAAACTGCTGTAACATGTTATCTTGCTAAAACAATTGTGTAGATGGCCTGCCTAATGGAATGAGAACGCAGCGTCGCTCGACCACACCGCCGCTTGCCTTTAATGCCAAAGAACTTTCTTTGCACAATATTTCCGTACGTTTGGATATTCTTAGATTAAAAGTAGGATTCCCTTTATAAAACATCACATACACGTAACACACATAGTGGATCTATATATTGGAGCAATAATTTGTTCTGTACATGGCCGGGGTAGATGAATTTTAGTAGTAATTTAAGGTGAGAGAAGGTACTGCTCTTGGGGTTGAAATTCACTTTCTTTTTATTTTTACATTTTATTATAATGTCGTCCCTCTAGATTACAAATATATAAGTTCATTGGAGCAACATTTTATACCTAATTTGCTAATTATATCAGTGGGTGTTAAGATTTTGCCACACCCCTTTTCGTAAACTTTCATAAAATCGATCATAACCTCTGTAATACTGAACAGATATTTCTGAACTAAGCCTTGTTTTGTAAAGGATATTCCAATCTTTCTGCTGGTACCACTGTAACTCCAACGATGCTAGTTTTTCTTTTGTCTTTGGTTGTGTATTTTAACAGTTATTTGTTCTGAATAATATTTTGTACTATTTATTGGTGAATATATGATATGAATAGGCAAAAACATTTCTAAACAGAAAGCTTATAGACAATCGTTTTAATAAACGTAGAAAAGTAAATGTAGAAAATATAAATACAATAGACAATGAAACCACATTTAATATTGAGGTTAGTAGGCCCAGTTCAACAATACATGTGCTAATCATGATACAGAAATTGATGAGCTGCGAGTCCTGAAAGCAGATAAAATGGTTGAAGAACTGGTCAAGAAGGCAAGAAAAATGAAGAGGAACTCGAAAAGAGCAAATGAGAATACAGAAGGTCAAGACTATGCAGCAGGAATGTTCCGACTCATGTGAGAAGTCAGTAATCAATATATCAAATTTAAAGCCGTTTTTCTCAGTTTCACATTTTTTTAGGTTCCGGTACGCTTTTTTGAAAAACTAATCAACCAAAACATATGAAATTTTTGTGTGTATTAAGCATACTCATAAGAATAATAATAAGAAGGTATTTTTCTCTGAGATTCATAACACTTGTTTAAAAAAATAACATTTTCTGAAATTTCAGTGCTGTTTTTACAACTAAAAATTATAACAAATTATCAATACAAAATTTTAAAATAATGATAGGTATTATTAAATATAAAGGTTTTAAGAACATGCCTGAACATTTTCATGTACATATCAATAATAATTTTTTAGTAATGTGCACCCAAAATCCTGGAAATAGCATTGTGGAGATATGCAGTACATTCTCACCTTAATAATCTTTAAATAACAAATGAATGAGTGCTTAAAATAATATTGTTTCTCAATTTACCCCTTCCCTCTAGTATTGAAGATGTAGACACCCAGTTAAGGGTATAAATTTAGCGTTTTGTTGTCAGATGTGTGTCGGGTATCAGGGAATATATCCAGGGCCGATATGCGGTATGAGAGTGAAGTAGTACGAAAGAAAATATGATTACGGAACAGTTGATATCATAATAGCGGGGGAAATTGGAGAAAATCTACCCAGAGGGCACCTTATGTATCAAATATTCCAGATACAGCTCCCTGAGATAAACTCCCAGCCGCATTGGTGGGCGGCCAGTGACATAACCACTCGGCCACGGCCCTGTCAACTATATGTAATTACCATGAATGTATCCAAGGGCATGTAATTATTTATTTATGCATTTTGACGTGACTTATTTTTTTTTATATCACAGAATCTCCATAACAGGTGCATGTGTGCTCAGAAAATGGCCCATAGCATTCCATAAACGCAATATTATGTACGTAAAATCATATATAAGTATTAATTTGAAAAAGGCTTCTAAATTATACATGGCATCTAATAGAAAATTTGCAACTAAAAGATTTAGGCTCAAAACCGCTTTGAAACAATCAAATTGCTTAATGTATTTTATCCTCGACCATGCCAAACTTAGGTATTTATACGACTGGTAGCAGTACTTTAATTGACCTCATTAAAGTACAGTTGTTCATTAAAGTATTGGTATTCGACCAAACGGAAGTGGCCCAGTAACATTGGGAAATCGCAAGTATCGATTATTCTCGTTTCGATTGACAACGGTACTAGCGCCAGTTTATAAAAAAGTCAACATGTCTGACATTAGTATCAGTGGCATTGAACTTACGCCCCAGAAATTACGGCAAAAGCAGTCAATGTTATCAATAGCTTGTTGCCAAAAAATGTCAAGAAATATGTACGAGAAATTCTATTCACAATTAATGGATTGGAGACTATCAAAATCGTTCTCAGAAAATGTATTCTTAATGTATTTCTAAGAATTGTCCCAAAATATGAAATCATCGACCTTGTGGAATCACTATTCTATTTTGCAGGCAACATTCAACATTAGGCACCAAATTGACTTACCTAAATAATCAAAACTGAACCATCACTTCACCTTCAACTATTCAACAAAGCTCATTACCGCAAATTTCATTTCACTAATTGTACAATAAATAACGTATATTTGAAATAAAGTCAGTTCTGTTCATATTATCATCAGCATCAATTGCAAATTATATTTTAATAAATTCATTTGCTCCATTTTGTCTATACTTTCTTTTAGGTTAAACTGTGTCACACATTATTAGCTGTTTATAGGGAAGTAAGCAATATTTCTGCACCTGCGTACTATGTACTACGTCTCACTTTAGATAAAGGAATAACGATTGTAACTTATCACTCAAACTAGAAATGATTACTTTGGATTGACACCTTTAGTTCAGATACATGATCGAGCATAAATTGTCGTATGAAACTTGACTACAATAGTAATTAAAACGCTCGTATTACAATTGCTACCATTATAGTCTCGTTGCATAATATACTACTGGAAAGGAATTTTATCAATATTTCTGTTTACAGGGCTGTTCAATAAACAATGATCACAATTTTTTTGACAGCGTACCTTTACTCATCCTCAATTTTGATTGTCCTTCTCAAAATAGTCTCCACTAATGCGATGCACTTGTCCCAGCGTTTCTGCCAGTCTTAAAAGACATGCTGGAAACCATTTATGAGAGATCCTTCAAAATCGCCTCCGCAGCCTTCACTGCTGTTTCTGATGGTGGATAATGCCTCCCATGAAGGCGTTTCTTCAAGTTAGCGAATAGAAAAACGTCACATAGGGCTAAATCCGGACTATAGGGAGGGTGAGGGATACACTTCACGTTGAGTTTCGCAAGATATTCAGCAACAACATTGGCAATATGCGGCCACGTATTATCGTGGTACAGAATCCAGCCTGCTTTGCGGAAATGTGGTCTTTTGCGCCTATGTGGACTTGCAATGTTTTCAGGACATCCCTGTAGTATTGTCCAGTTACTGATGTGTGTGCAGGCACAACATGCTGATAAACTATTCCATGAATATCAAAGATGACCATAACTTTCCCAGCAGAAGCAACCACTTTTGCTTTTTTGGGTGTTGGTGATGAAGGAGATTTCCACACTGAGCTTTGCTGTTTGCTCTCAGGATCAAAATGATGTAGCCAAGTTTCATCAGCAGTGATTACGTTTGAAAGAAACTCCGGATCTTCCTCTAACATTAACTTGAACTGCATGCAGACCTGCATGCGAATGTCCTTTTGTTCCGGAATAAACAGTCTTGGAACCCATCGCGCACAAACACGTCTCATGTGTAATGTTTCTGTCACCAACGTGTGGGTGGCACCCAATGAAATGTTCAGTATTTCAGAAAGTGATTTTAAGGTAATTCGTCGAGCCTCTCTCACAATGGCAGCAGCAGTGTTGATGTTTTCTTTCGTAAGAGCAGTAACTGGAGCACCGGGTCCACCTTCCTTTTGAAATTGATTGTCTCCCCTATTTAAACATTTTAAACCACCTTCGAGCTGTGCTGTAGGGAAGAACAGACTCTCCATAGGCCTCCTGTAACATTGTATAGACCTCAACTGAGGATTTGTTGCGACGAAAGCGGAATTTCAAAGCTGCATATTGTTCCTCGCGTGTTACCTCCATTGCAGTGGTAGGCGATACTGAGCATGTCTGAACTTGCCTGATTCTCACAGGTGGGAACCAAGAGTACCAACAATGAAACTACTACGGCGTGTTTTTTTCACATTAAACTAAAAGAATATAATAAGACTGAATTTTAGTGCAAAAAAATTATAAGCGTAAAAAAATTATGATCATTCTTTATTGAACAGCCCTGGTATATTTCTATCAGAGTTCAGGAAAAAAATTTTCTTCCTCTAGGTTACAGAGCTTCCTGTAAGAGGAGATTAATAGAAACAAAGTAATTCTGTATTATCAACGTGAACTTTTACCTTTATAATTGGAATTTGAATGGACAGAAAACAAAATTTACAACAAAATGTTGATACAACTTAAGGAATTTTGTCAAATTCGTATCTATTAGCATAAAATGCTAAGAAAAAATGAGGTTAGTTGAAGAATATTATTAAACGTTTAAGTAATACCCATGTAAATCATAAAAATTAAACGAGTTTTCGAAATGTTGCCTACATTCTCCACTAAATATCATAAATAGTGAACACGCCTGAAACTATATATTTACAACTAGACATATTAACTAAACACAGTGTCAGCTCCGGTACAAAATCTGAACTAATGGCAGATCTACGTTAATGTTGCAACAGTTTCTAGACTTAAAACAAGAACGGGGTCGCATATATCCGCATATATAAGCTGCATCGCGGATCCGAATTAATGAACCGTTTTGCGCTCATTTACCGGAAAAGAGACGATGTGCAATTGTCGGGATTTGGGCTCCGGTATGCGGAGAGCTGCTGCTGCTGCTGCTGCTGCTGGCCGTATTCCAGAAGCCGGATTAATGAAGTGGGCATTAACAGTAGGAAACGTTAGCAGTTTTCAAGCTAATTACTTCTCATATAGCTAAAGGAATTTTGTTAAACTAAAGTGGATATGGGTAAATGTTAAACAGAACAATACGATTATTTGAGCAACATAAGTTTTATTGCATTTATGTCAGTACTAAAAAAGGGAAAGTCACTCAGTCGATTTTATTAATTGTTTCAGCATTGAAAGGCCCTAACACACTCTAATTTCGTAAACAAAATTAATAAAATATTAATAAAAACAAAATGTTATTCAAATGGACTGAAGTATAAACTGTATAAAATACTGAAAATGTATCTAAAGGGTGGGTATTTTGGGATGAAAGGGTGGAGCGGTTCCCCTCCTTGTGGGTTGGATTTATATCACACGATGCGGTGACATCTGAAGTAGGATTCGCCCCGTCGTGAGGTCTACGCCCCACACGAGCAAAAGTTTCGCGCTCCCTCGGTGTGGCGACTAGTGTAGAGTCCAAACCTTACCTTTTTGTAGAAGCGATGAACCTTTCGTCTAAAAGCCGTGAAGATGGTGTTCTCGAAGATTTCTATAAATCCTCTCTCCGGCATCTGCGGCGAGCGATGAGATGTGAAACTTCTCAGGCGTGGTATTGATACAAAAGGGATTTTACTTTTGGGCAACTATGGAATAAAATAATTAATACCGTTTCACTTTACTTGGAATTATATTTCTCGACATCATTTTCTTCTTTACATGCGACTTTTTCCACTGATGTATATAGCACTTTACTATATATTAATTTTCTACTTTTATTTATAAATGATGCAACGGTTTTTTACTTAAATTATTTATCTAGCGTCGCGTATTCGATGTATATTTTAAACGTTTACTAAACGTTCACAAATGATGAACTCCAATAACTTCTCGTAGTTACAAGTCGTCTTTTACCGAAAACACGTCTACCCTCTTCGAGAGTCAAGCCAGAAAAAAATTAAGAATAAAATCATTGGTTCTTTTTTCTGTTTTGGTTGCTAAGTTACCGTAATACCTAATTCTGATTGGTCCTACGTCACAATTTGGGATTTCAATAAACCTAGGCCTGCTTGGTTATTAACTTACGTTGAATTACAGATGGCCATGTTTACTTAATATGTCCATATATTCAATATCAACTTCAAGGGTTTTCCTGAAAATATTTTTATATACTTGACAAATACTAGAACTTCAAATGCTGAATTTGCTATTTATTCAAGTTTCCAGTTTTTAATTCTCTATTTCTCTTTATCTCTCTCATTCTTGGTTTTCTCATGGCTCTTCTGAAGTATCAATTTCTTATGTTTCTCCTCAACTGTTTATGGGTTATAAACGGCGATTGCTGTGTGGATATTGCAAGATTTCTCCCCGACACTTGGCTAGCCCCTTCCTATCAGGGAGTGTCTCATCTCTTCTAGAATCTCCAGAGTGTGTGTGGCTAAAACAGGACTAGCTGGTGTCAGGATTGATGTTATGTTGAAATCCTTGCTGGCAGACATCTTCATCCGGATCTTGTCACTTTCCTGTTCATCTCTTCTTCCAACGGTTCACGTTAGAGACATAAAGAACCCACTCCGGCTGCGTACGATATCTTGCTGTACTTTTAGAGGTCCTCGTCTGTATATTTCTAGCTCCAAATAAGGCCCTTATTCTAAATTCGTTTTTATTGAAGACTCTTCAATACAAGTAAATAAATCTCAACATAATTTACTTCCGGAATAAAATGCTGTAGTCAAAGTGAGAGAGGGTAAACTGATGAACTTATGGAATTATACTTTACGCAATTATTTTTTTTCTGGCCCCGTAGCCCAGTCGGTAGAGCACTTGCCTACCGTGCTAGGGGTCCCGGGTTCAATTGCCGGCGGTAGGACTGGGTGTGCGGATTTTTCTCCGACCAAGATTATTCCTCATCTTCTCCAGAGTCTGGGAGTATGAATGAGAGTGTGAATGGGTGCTTGATCTAATGATTAAACCCCAGCGAACACGAGTTAACACCTTCAATATGTTCCAAAGGAGAACGGCCGCCGATATGACCATTGTAGTTAAAGGCGGGGTATAAATGGAACAAAAAAACTAAGTTTTTATAGCCTATCGCTATTTCTAATTTAAAACTGGATTATACAAATGTGTTGTTTTGCTTTGCATAAGTTCTTGATACTGTAATTCTTTACCAGCGACATTTATAAATTTATAAACTAAGATAACGAAATAAACATTTGCAACAACTAAGGTCCGCTATCGTATGTACCCCATGGTCAAAAGGGCAACGTGCTAGCATCTGGTTCATGACATCCACGGGATCAATCCGCGGTAAAATAACCTCAAAACTGATAGAGGCCTTTGAGAAAACTTCATTGATCTTTAACCCCAATATAAAACGGGACTCTAAGAATCACAGCAATTAAAGAGCATCCATAGATAAAAGTACAATGCGAGTATGTTAAAAATAAGTTCTGCATTAACAGAAAGCAATACTTAAGTCAATTGGACATCCCGGCGAAATCAACTCAACAGTAAAACAATTAGCTCGGCTCCTAGACCTCAATGCGTTCAGGCATCAGAGTCCATGCAGAAACAACGTATGCCACGTCTGAAAATTAAAATAGAAAGACATTCTTATGATTTAGTAAGCCGTGGAATAAATATTATATTTCAAATACCAATAAGAACTTAAGTTTTGGCAATCCACGATGCAAAATTTAATATACATTAGACAGGATTAAGTTGATAAGTGTGTGAATTTGTAAAATTCCTGGTCTTTCCTGTGTGGCTTACAGAAATGGTTTATTGTTGTCGATGACGATCGGCAGTCATAGCGCTAAGGTTATATATAGTACTTGCTGGTCCCCTTAAGGCAACTTTCCGCTAAATATTTCAGCGACTCGTGGCAACTTTCGCTTCTCATTATTATTACAAAAATATTTATTTTCATCATCATCATCATCATCGGCATAGCGCTGTGTAGGCCGTAGGCTTCTGTAGAAGCTCTCGCCGTTCTTCTCTCACCAAAGCTGTACTTCTCCAATTCCTTATTCTCAGAATGTTTATATCCCTTCTCACATGCTCTTCCCATCTCAGCTTCGGTCTGCCTGTTTTCCTTGTCCCTTCTGGGGTTGCATTAAAATTTCTCTTGACTGTCCATCTTCCGCACGGAGAACATACCCCACCCATTGCAGTCTCTTGATCTTAATAGCTGTCACAATATCTGCCTCATCATACAGTTCAAAGTTGTATATCTTTCTCCATTTGCTCTGTTCCTGTTTAGGGCCAAATATGAGGCGCGATACCTTTCTCTCAAATATGCTAAGGGCCCTTTCATCCATTTCTGTCAATGGATTTCCGACGCATACATCAGGACTGGTCTTAATAGAACTTTATACATTAAAAGTTTAGTAATTCGAGATATTTGTTTAGATGTAAGATGTTTTCTTATTCCACAGAGACTTTATTAGTTATAAATATTCTTCTAATTTCAACACTGGTGTTATTTTTATTATTGATCGCTATACCAAGATAGATAAAACTCCCAACTGTCTCCAATTTATACAGTCTAATTTCTATAACGTCAAATCTTCTAGTTTGTTTTCTAGTAACTGGCATATATTTTGTTTTCTTCTCATTAATTTTTAGATTTACTTTCCTTGCTGCCTTTTTCAGGTCTATGAATGCTTCTTTCATCGCTCTTTGTGTTCTTCCATCTACATATACCAAGATCTGTATTGACTTATAGATGATTGTTCCCCTAATGTTAATTTCAGGCTCTCTAATTACATCATCTAACACAATATTAAATAGCAGGAAGGCATCTCCTTGTATTACTCTATTCTCATATTTTATTAGATCAGACAATATATTTTGTAAAATAAGACCTGAAGCTTTCGTGGCTCACTTTCTTCTCGGGCAGGCAGCCACGTGAAGAGATGATTAGATATCAACGTTTCGGGAGATTGCATCTCTCCCATCATCAGGATATTTATAAAATGTTATAACCACAAATGAAATACTAGATATAACACAATATTAAATAGCAGGAAGGCATCTCCTTGTATTACTCTATTCTCATATTTTATTAGATCAGACAATATTGTAACAGGAGCGTTGGAGCACCCTGTAACCAGCTGGGAACGGAGGGTAGAGGAGGACCGCGTTAGCCACACCTCTCCCTCGTTTGTCTTATAGTGGTGACAGCCAGTGGTCGGAAAGAAACATAATTGTGCGTCTGTTTTCCTTCCACCTGTTTCTCGATCTTTCGTTTACTGGAACAGTCTCCTGGTCACTAGAAACCGGCGATATTCCGATATAAAGAGGGTTACAGACAGACGGAGTCAGTTGTTGTTGGTTGAGTTGGTCAATCAGTTGGTTAGTGTGTGTGAGTGAGGACAGTTCTTGGTGTAAGAAGGCAGTGTTAGTCGGTGACGTGTTAATGAACGAAAGGGTTGTGCAACGGAAGACTGTACGAACTGTGAATGTGTACCGGAGCTTATGTAATCGCGAGTACAAGTGAAGTTGTAACGGACGAACTGGTAAATTGTAATTGTGTGCAGCAAGTAATTCTGTGTAATTGGCAAGTGTTAAACTGTAAGTCGGTGGAAATAAAGAACATCTTTTGGGTGGTGTAATTGGACTTTTTATTCCACGAACCCACGAAGTCACACTGGTGTCAGGAAGCGGGAAGATAACATCACCGAACATTACAGCCATGGAATCCGCATTGGAAATGCTTTTGGCGAAGATGAACGAGTTATCAGAGAAGCTGGAGAATAGAAATAACCTGGCCGCGGAACTGCTGGAGACTAGAAATAACCTGGCCGCGGAACTGAAACTAATCAGGACGGCTAAGGACAACATCACCGGGAAGATGGAAGAAATGAGGGCCGAATTAACAGCGAAGACGGAAACGGCTAACAACAACTTGGCCACGACAATGACCTCAAAGATGGCCGAACTGACCACGGAAATGAAGGCGGCGAACGAGGCTCTCGCCGCAAAGTTTGAGGAACGTTTGGCCGGCGTGAGGGATGACGTCGCGAAGCTGGGCGAGCGGAAGGGTCAAGTAGACGACCGCCTTAATGATTTAGAGGAAAAGGCCGACAACATCGCAAAACCCCTCACCCGCCTGACGGAGGAAAACCGGCCTTATGTGTGGACGGAGGACGCCGAAGACGCTTTCCAGCACCCGAAGGGGACCCTGTGCAGTGCTTCAATGTTGGGTTTCCCGCAACCGGGTGGCGCCTTCATTGTGGACACCGACGCCAGCGACCATTGCATTGGTGGTGTCCTATCGCAGATCCAGGACGGCCACGAGCGCACAAGAGTGGAAGAGGAGGAGCGTGCCGCAGCAGTCCGAGTAGTTGTGGCAGTGCCTGCTGAAGGCTGGGATAGCGCAGGCCTGAGGAGGGAGCAGCTGGCGGACGCAGACTTGGGGCCACTCTTGAGGGAAGTGGACGCAGGGACGAGACCAACCTGGGAGGACATCGCACCGAGGAGCGCCACCTACAAGTCGCACTGGGCAAAATGGGACTCGTTGAAGACCAGAGTGGGCGTGCTGTTCCGGGTATGGGAGTCACCCGATGGGAAGGCGCAGAGAGAACAGTTGGTACTTCCCCGGAGCAAGGTCCCGGAACTCTTGGAGGAAGTGCACGCCGGTACTTCAGGAGGACACCTGGGAGCGAACCGAATGATTCACAAATTACGGCAGCGCTACTTCTGGCTGAGACTCCGAGCAGATGCTGGTGGTACACCTGGACCGCCTCGCACGCTGCGATGGGGCTGTTCGGGGCGAACAGCTTTGAGAAGGGAGCAGTGTAACAGGAGCGTTGGAGCACCCTGTAACCAGCTGGGAACGGAGGGTAGGGGAGGACCGCGTTAGCCACACCTCTCCCTCGTTTGTCTTATAGTGGTGACAGCCAGTGGTCGGAAAGAAACATAATTGTGCGTCTGTTTTCCTTCCACCTGTTTCTCGATCTTTCGTTTACTGGAACAGTCTCCTGGTCACTAGAAACCGGCGATATTCCGATATAAAGAGGGTTACAGACAGACGGAGTCAGTTGTTGTTGGTTGAGTTGGTCAATCAGTTGGTTAGTGTGTGTGAGTGAGGACAGTTCTTGGTGTAAGAAGGCAGTGTTAGTCGGTGACGTGTTAATGAACGAAAGGGTTGTGCAACGGAAGACTGTACGAACTGTGAATGTGTACCGGAGCTTATGTAATCGCGAGTACAAGTGAAGTTGTAACGGACGAACTGGTAAATTGTAATTGTGTGCAGCAAGTAATTCTGTGTAATTGGCAAGTGTTAAACTGTAAGTCGGTGGAAATAAAGAACATCTTTTGGGTGGTGTAATTGGACTTTTTATTCCACGAACCCACGAAGTCACAATATATTTTGTAAAATAAGACCTGAAGCTTTCGTGGCTCACTTTCTTCTCGGGCAGGCAGCCACGTGAAGAGATGATTAGATATCAACGTTTCGGGAGATTGCATCTCTCCCATCATCAGGATATTTATAAAATGTTATAACCACAAATGAAATACTAGATATAACACAAATATAAACAAAGACCAAACACTATCAAAATTCGCATTACTGAACAAAAGACTGTTTTCAGTAAATTAAATGCCAGGTCAGGAGATGGCGTGAGTAAGAAAATTGTCAAAGAAACGTAACTACTTGACTTGATTATCAAGCTGTATTGATCTTTGCTTCTTAATTCGACGGTTTTCTATTTTAAGGCCGGTTTCCAAGAGGAGCTGAACTGAAATCTAGCATCACGATTAAGCGTGCTCCTTTCAGAGGCAACAGTTACTGGAAGCGGAGAATTAAGGAGGCTTTGGCGATTTTCTCTGAAAGAGGCACGCTTAATCGTGATGCTAGATTTCAGTTCAGCTCCTCTTGGAAACCGGCCTTAAAATGAAAATCCGTCGAATTAAGAAGCAAAGATCAATACAGCGTGATAATCAAGTCAAGTAGTTACGTTACTTTGACTCAATTTTCTATACTCACGCCATCTCCTGACCTGGCATTTAATTTACTGAAAACGTTTCCATGCTTTAGCCTACACACGGCCAGTGTTAAAGAGCAATTAATTTCCATTAATTGACCCAATAGTGGTTAACTATAAAGCCCGGGTCTTAAAGTACTTACATGTAGTAAGTCGCCATTCATGTAGTTGTCTCATGTGTTTATGAAAACTCCTAAGTGGTTTACCGGGAAAATGCGAGTCAGTTGGAGAATTTAATGTCATATCGGCACGTTGGCCATAGTAGCTCAATGGTAGAGCGCCTGGACGGAAACCAGAAGACCCGTGGTTCAAATCCCGGCTATGCCATTGAATTTTTCAGTCTGACTCTACGTTTCCACAATTTAGCCTACACACGGCCAGTGTGAAAGAACAATTATTTCCATTACTGAAAACAGTCATTTGTTCAGTAATGCGAATTTTGATAGTGTTTTGTCTTTGTTTATAGTTGTGTTATATCCAATATTTCACTTGTGGTTATAACATTTTATAAATGACCTGATGATGAGAAAGATGTACATTCCCGAAACGTCGATATCTCACCATCTTTTCACCTGGCTGGCTGCCCGAGAAGAAAGTGAGAACATATTTTGTACTTTTATTTGGCCCTGTGTTTTAGCCATTGTTGCTTTTACTAAGTTAATCAGTCTTTCTGGAATCTGTAGTTCCTTCATCGCTATATATAACTTTTTCCTATTTATGCTGTCATAAGCTGTCATAGTTATTTTAAACCATAAAATTATAGAACTTCAGAAGGTAGAGGATATTATACTTTTGCAGTTATAACTGCTCATTCTCACACAGTCGCAACTCGCTTTAAATAGCTCATATGTTACCTCCAATTAAATTTATTAACAACTTAATTGATACTGTTTTTCCTCACCCCGCACAGGCATACTTGAAGAAAAGGATTACAGAGTTTGCTATCGCAGCAGCTGGCTGCAGTGCTTAGAAGTCTTGAGTTACTAGACGCTGCATCAAAAACATCGCGTACAGAAGGATATTATCCTCCTGCAAATGTATCTCCAATTTAAAACCAACGGACACGAAGGCATTTTGTTTATAAAAACCAAGATGATGTCCGTGAAATGCTGTGCAGACCAAGAGGGTATTTAGCTCTCGGCGTTATTGTGTTGAATGCCATTCCTGCTAAATTCCGGGAGTGTACAGTTGAGTGTTTTTGTTTTCTGCAAGTTATTAGAGCCGTATATCAGGAACCCAGCAAGAGAATGTGGTGCGGAACAACTCGCTATAAACAGTTTCTGCTCAACATGCCACATCCCCTCTATTTTACTTCCCCATGAATTATCATCATACAGCTATTCATTTGAATTATGGGGGTTTCAAGACGCGCTCTCAGGAAGTGTTAACATGGGCTAGCAGAGCTGAAAGGCACTTCCAGTAAGGGTAGACCTCATTTTGAGTTTCTTTCCCTCATTTGGTTTATGCAAACATTATCCCAGGGTTTACAGAACAACGTAAACTACTTGAACTGATGCCCTAGACCCAGGGGTTCCCAAACTTCTAACAAGTAGGTCACATTAATCACGACAGATAGATACAATAACCTCGCAGTGGTTTATTGAAAATCTACACTAACATATTAACTGATATAATTAAAAACAAATGACCAAACTTGCATTCACAGCCTCATGACAATGCAACTCATTCTTAGATAATTCAGAGACAAACCGAACCTTTCTGTCCTATAATTTCAAACGTTTGCAGTTCCGATTTAATGCTTCCCATCGTCAAAACAGACTCCAGATGTCCATCATCATAGACAAGGATATTTTGATCTAAATACTCTTATTTTTGCTTTCTCTTCTAGGTAAATAGAGAAAGTAATTATTATATTTCACCTATAGTTCAAGCCAAAATATCATAGGAAATGAATATTTTGAAACAATCTGGTTCCAGAAAGAACCATCTTCCAAGGGTGCGATACGAAAATGTTTAGGAAATTCCCCAAAAGTCAACTTCAAAATCTTAAAATTTTAAAAAAAATTTAAAAATTGCTCAATTATTTTATTCCCTTGATATAGGACACAGCCTTTTTGATTTATTGTCCTCTACCCCTTATACCATTTTAGTGGTTCACGTGAGGGAACACAACTATGGATCAGAGAGAGAAATCCAGGGATGGGTGATCAACCCGATCCCCGGGATGTGAGTGTGGAAAGAGGTAGATTAGATTAGATTGATTTGCGTTCAGTAGGTTCACTTGTTTGTCAGAAAAGGCTGTGAACATTGAACATGTCCAGAGGTATAAAGTTAAATAGCATATACATATATATAAAAAATTTAACATAAGACACATATTATAGTATACAGGCAATATCAACAGCAATATGGAAAACAAAGCAGGGATAATTATATATATGATACAAAATCAAACACTTTTTAATTCAGCTTTCACTTGGCTTATGCCAGTATGTCTGAACCTTTTTGCAATGGATACCGTTCATTGTTATTTCTTAAACACATATGCATTAAAATTAAACTTTCAACTTGCATCAAATATTTATTGGTAATGATTTGTCATTGGAACAGTTAGATACTACTTACAGAGCTATAGAAGTATTATCAGGTTAATTCGTCATTCGGATAATCTTATACAGAATAAAAAGATTTTGAGCAAAGGTACTCTCTAACAGCATTTTTAAAAGCACCGAAATTATCATTACTTTATTAACATTAGGAATTGCACCAAATATTTTGATTGTTTCATAATACACATCTTTCTGGAAGCAAGAAAGTTTAGCACTGGGATAATGGATATTATACTTTTGTCTAGTGTTTATTTTGTGAATTACATTATTTGTTGCAAATGAGGCACGATTGCATACAAAGAATTTTAGGATCGAGAATATATACATGCAAGGAAGCGTTAATATCTTCAATCTTGTAAAAATATCTTTACAGAAGCATCTGGTGTGGGTGTTAGTAATGATTCTTATAACCTTCTTTTGCATAAGAAATTATATATATATATTACTAATATTCCGTAGATGAACGGAATGAGGGCAAAGTAGGTGAAAGAAAGCTGATAATGGAGCAGTTGCTGGAATCATAGCGGTGGAAACAGGAGATATCGGAGAAAACTCGGCTCACCACATATCTCACTTTGCCGGCGCACAGGATCGAACCCGGGCCGCCTTGGTGAGAGTCAAGCAGTCTAGCTATGGCGCGGCCAACTATTTTAATTAAAATACAATATTATGTTTATAATGTGTTCAAAAAATTGTAATGTATAGCTTGAATTTCCTGGCAATAACCTCTGGATGATCTTTGTGTAATGGTTAAACCTTAAGATTTCATTTCGAGTGGAGGAAAAATCCATTTATGGATTTCCACTGTGTTGGAGGGCACAGTGGGGTATGTGGGCTTCACCTCAAGGGTACTACTCCACTAAAACTCCTCCACTGGACTGG
Organism: Mantis religiosa; assembly: GCA_030765055.1. Classification (NCBI taxonomy): domain Eukaryota; kingdom Metazoa; phylum Arthropoda; class Insecta; order Mantodea; family Mantidae; genus Mantis; species Mantis religiosa. The sequence continues at coordinate 39,862 of JAUKNK010000955.1, forward strand.
GAAGGAGAAATGTGCTGCGGTACCGCCTTAAGCACCCGCGCATTCCAGGAGATGATCATAGCTGTCTCGCAGTGCGATTCAGCAGAGTGGGTTTCTGATGCATGGATACAGACTTGACATGAAGCCCAGACTGATCCACTGCCTATTGTGGGCGGTATTTGGTAGGATTCCTGGTGTTATTTGTTGGGAAGTTTAGGGAAATTTGTCACGCCGTAGTGCTGTGTCTTAAGTTTAGGTGTTTCATTGTCACTGCAAGTAATACTTGCAAACTTGTCAGTTGTGGTCCATTATACTTACTGCTATCTTGCTAAACCTAAATATAAATCTAGTTTGCATTATTGGCATTTGCCTTTAATGGTCAGTTGTAATTATCTGCCGTCAGCATCGTTAGTTGTGCGAGGGAAATAAAAACAACTTTCTCATAGTCCATGTATCTGCTTGGTCGATGTTTTAGAGTGCGCACTCGGCGGGCGGCCTACCTATTCAATTGTAGCTGCGAGCCTGTGCCACTCACGGGGGACCATCTTTCCCCGGGGCCGCCTTGGCCAATGATTGGCGCAAGGACTTGAGGGCTGGGTGTGATGGTGGGTGTGGGTGTGTGTGTGTGGCTGTGTGTGGGGGGGTGTGTGGGTGGGTGTGGGGGTGGGTGTGTGTGTTTATCATTGGTCAGCGATGTAAAGCATCTGGAACGTTAACAAGGTTTTCTAGATATTGTTGTAGGTCTACCTCTGACTCAGCGAGATTAATCGTTCTTTTAAAAATAGACAGTGGCCTTGCGTGTCTATCGTGTGTTGTCATATTCCCTTAGTGCCCTTATTAGTTGGTTGTGGTTTAGGTTCTTCTTCTCAAGTAAGTTGAAGCTGAGCCTTTTGATGAATTGCTCGATGGAATGCTTTTTTAACTTCTCGTGGAGTTGGTATGCCGGTGCGAGTGGTGGTAGCCTGGTAATAATCCGAAGTATTCTATTTTGCATTGTTTGCAATCTTTTAATGTGCGTTTTGGCTTAAGATATGAACAAAATCTTCTTATATACAAAATGTATATCTCGTTAATGAACACAATTTATCAAATAAGTTTCTTTTTGTGCGGAGTTAATCATTCCTGTGATCCTCCTTGTTATTGGTCAAAATTTTCAACCGCTTATGCTTTTTTTTATTTGGGAAATGTTATTCTGTTATTCATTTTTTATCTAAAGCAAGCAAAGAGAACGAATTACAAAGTCATCATACAGCGATCAGCTCTTGAAAGCTTTGGCTCTTGCTTAAGCTTTCTACATTTCCCTGTTTTAATTGTACCTACGATACAAGGTGTGATAATGCATTTCTGCAATTATCTACCGCAATTAACGAGAAGTAGAAAAATAAATGAGCGCTTTAAAAATGAGTGAAATCATGTCAAATGACCCAGGGTACAGAGATCTTTAACTTTTGAGACATTCGTCTTTTCAGAACAATGGAAAACCCAAGAAACCTTACCCGAATAACCCACCAAAACCGAGGTTCGGGACCTCTAGAGGCACACTACCCCCATACAGTTGTTAGTGAATTCAAGATACGTTCTTGTATTGTATTAAAACTTAAATTAGCTAATTGTTTAAGTTATTAGTATCTCCATATGCATAATTGGATATCTAACATATCAACATGAAAACAGTATTTGTTTTACACATTTGCCTTCTTGTTTTTCAGGGCTTCATCAAGATCTATAAACAGTTCTTCCCACAAGGAGACCCGTCCAAGTTTGCGTCACTTGTCTTCAGGGTCTTCGATGAAAACAACGTAAGTCACAATTCTTACTTAATTTCTCTATTCGGTAAACACTTTACAAATATTTCACACTGTTTATCTGTTTGTCACAGCGTTATCTTATAATTTTGCTATTTTTATGTTATGTAAATACAATTTTTAAGACCCCGAGGGTGAACGCCACCTTTCCTTACCAATAAAAAGTTCACATATGCCTATCCATTATATAGTACACTAATTCCCGATTTCACCAACAGATGTTAAAATCGACATTAACAAATGTAACGTAACAATTGTTACAGCGCTATCAAAGCTGTTAAATTTCTTGCATTTCACCAACCTGTTTTCTGAAAATGTTAACAAACACGTGTTAACGCTAAGAGACTTGTAAATATTATAGCTATAGAAGGCTATGGATGAGTCGTATTATTTTCTGAACGTATTACGATGCGCTTTTGTTTTCATCTTCGTCAGCACACAGCTAAAACAAATGGCGTATAAACAAAATCGTAAACGGCCGTGAAACAAATTTCGCATCGATGGAGAAAAAAATTTTAATTGAATTGGTGACAAAGTGTAAGGATATCGTGGAAAATAGGAGGACGGATGCGGTGAATGTAAAAGAGAAAGATGTCATTGGAAACGAATTTAACTCAAATGCATGTGTCATTACTAGAAACACGAAACATCTTCAGTATTATGTAAATTTAAAACGAGATGCGAAGAAGAACAATTGACGAGTGACTTGTACGTTTCAAGACGGGAGGTGGACAGTGTATTATCCACATATTTCAGTGAATTATTAAATCGCAAAGTTATTAATACTTGAAACAAAGGAGAGATCAGCATATTCCTTTCAATGCATGTTCTAAGTATTACGTAAATTTAAAACGAGGTGCGAAGAAGGACAAGTGACTTGAACGTTTCAAGACGGGAGGTGGACAGTGTATTATCCACATATTTCAGTGAATTATTAAATCGCAAAGTTATTAATACTTGAAACAAAGGAGAGATCGGCATATTCCTTTCGATGCATGTTCTAAGTATTACGTAAATTTAAAACGAGGTGCGAAGAAGGACAAGTGACTTGAACGTTTCAAGACGGGAGGTGGACAGTGTTATCCACATATTTCAGTGAATTATTAAATCGCAAAGTTATTAATACTTGAAGCAAAGGCGAGATCGGCATATTCCTTTCGGTGTATGTTCTAACCTCTCTTGTACTTCCGCAGTAACCTTCATAACTTGTTTTAACGGCCTTAAATACAGCAAATCGACATCAACAGCTGCGTTCATGCCTGCCATCTTGACTATTTACAATTGTTAAGGACTTAAAATCACAAATTTGACTTGTTAGTTTAACAAGAGATTTAACATGAGTGTTAAGCTAACACTTGGTGAAATGCAATTTTTGTTATAACTATTGTTAAACCAGTGTTAAGTTTAACATCTTTTGTTGAAATCGGGCATAAGTGTGTTAAAAAATAATCTAGTTGAAGCTCAAAAAAGCTTTGTTTTAAAAATGACACTTTGGAAATATTATCTCTCCCAAAATGGACCTCTTCCCAGTGCGGACAGCGCACATTCGCATTTTCCACTCTTAGAAACACTGCTGTCTATTGGAAAGTTTACCAGTTTCACTGCTTCTAGACAGTCGAACCGAGTTCCTTTCAATGTAGATTTTATTTTTGAGAACTAAAAGCTCATATAAGGATAGGATAGAGTAAGAATTTGCGGAGGGGATTCTGCACATCGACCAGAATGATCCTTTGCCTCAAGGAAGAGGTGAGAGGAAACAGTCGGTGGCTGACCCCAAGGAATCACGACGGTGCAGAGAGAAGTTTCCATATGATTGACCTGTTTGAAACACCGCGGTAGTCTAGTACAAACGGCATCCCGGCTACCCTGGTCTCATAATAGCGTACAAAGTCGGCTCGGACATCAGAGACCTCTGTGTCGGAGTTCGGAAACTCCCGGCAGTCTTGTACAAATATTATCCCTCCTACCGTGGTCCAGAAACGGCCCACTACGCCGGCTAGGAAACCGAAGACCATCCTACCGGAGGGCAAGGATGTTCACCAAGAGCATATCATCCTGCCATGCAGCGCCGGGACTCCCGTCGAGGCTTCTACCCTGAAAGCAACCAACAGATGATGAGAAATGGTGAAATGGTGAAATGATAATGGAGAGAAATTTTGAGAGATGTAATTTTTTTTAATTTACGTCCTCCAACGTTGTCATGTCGGACGATAAATGACATGTGTGAAATGATGTTCAAATGGCCCGCCTCGGTGGCGTGGATGGTAGCGTGTCTGCCTTACCTTCAAGAGGTCCCGAGTTCGAATTTCGGTCAGGGTGAGTTATCTGGATAAGATCTTTTCCGGGGTTTCCTTTATCCTTAAAGACGAATGTCGGGTAACTCTAAGCTCTATGGATCCCGGACTCATTTGAGCATCGTTACACCCATTTCATTCATCGTCCGATATTACTTGATGTTGGAGGACGTAACATTAAAAAATAATGTTCAAATGAGTTCAGGGTCTATAGCGCCTAGAGTTATCCGGCATTTGTCTTTCAGGATAAGGGGAAACCCCGGAAAAAACCTTATCCAGGTAACTCACACTGTCCGAGATTCGAACTCGGGACCTCTTGACCGTGAGGCAGACATGCTACTATCTACGCTACCGAGGCGTGAGAGGGATGCCTATCTGGCAACCCGGAAACACCGAAAAAAACATGGGTCAGGTAGGCAGCCTACGGGGAGCGAACCCGGACCTCCTGCATGCGGGCCACTGGGTAAGTTATCTGGATAAGGTTGTTTTCCCTTATCCTGAAAGATGAATATCGGGTAACTCTAAGCTCTATGAACCCTGGGCTTATTTGAGCCTCAGTTCACCCATTTCATTCAAGTCCGATATGACTTAATGTTGGAGGACGTAAATAAAAAAAGAACAAGGACTGGCCATTGTTCTGTTTCTCTTGAATCTGTAAAACAGACATGAGAACTTGTTTTATAAACTGCTTACTCTTGTGTCGCAAGTAACAATGTGAATTATTTAACCGAAACTACAAAGTGGATTATTAAAAGTAACCTTGTAATATGAATCCTGTATGGAATTCCTATCAAACTGTAATGGGCAGATAAATCAAATGAATGTTATCCATAAGCCTTTTCAATATAACTACACAAAACACAAGGGCTAATGTAATTCTGTGTATAAAAACGACGTTGCATGATTTAGAGCGACGCAATGCGTTATTGTACACAGAACCGCAGTATTTGATAAACAAAGATGAAAGAAGAGCAATCTCATCAAACATAATCCATATTGATGTCAAAATGAGCATCAGACATTAGTTTGTTTAACATGAAGCCGTTAATCGATGCGAAAATAGTGCCACTGGATTACGTACCTTACTGATTGCAATTGTTTCATCGCATTAATTAACGAAATTGCCTCGCATAAACAACAGCTTAGTTTGACTCTGATTTGATTAACTACCTATACATTGTCAACCAGGCAATTGTTTGTACTTTGCTACTCTTCTGTGAAGGTGTACAGAGCTACAATTCAGGAGCCTACCTAATACTTTGTGCCTCTTATTGTAGCGGAAGATATGTTGTACAAGGGGGTGACGTAAATCTTAATTATCATCCTTTAAAATGTGTGATAGAGAGTTCTATTGATATGTGCTTGTTAGTTGTTCTCTACGTAGTCTTCATCCATATTGACACATTTTTCGCAGCACTTCTTGAACTTCCGAATGCCTAGATTGTAGAAATCTGCAAAATTCGCTTTAAACCACTCTTTCACTTCATTAATGACGTCATTTGTGTCGTCAAATCCGCAACCACGCAACGGATTCATTTCCGGCACTTGTTGCGAGATCGGGCCACATTCCCTTGTTTTATCAACTGCAACTTGAGATGAATGAGCTGGTGCATTGTCAGCCAAAAGACGAACAACTTTGGAGAGCATACCGCGTCGTTTCTTAATCAGAGCTGCTCATAACTTGCCCAGAAGATTGCAGTAGTATCTCTTAGTGATGGTTTGACCCTTGGCAAGATAATCTGTAAGTATGACTCCACGACAGTCCCAGAAAACTGAAAGCATGACCTTCCCAGCTGACTTTTGGGAGGAGCGAATCAGCATTTTTCCATTCCATGCTCATGGTTTGTCTCTGGATCATACTGATAGATCGCGGATTCAGCCATGGTTATCATATGATCAAAAAATCATCTTCATCCTGTTCCAACAGCGTCAACATCTGTCTTTGAAAAGTCACGCCGTGTTTGCTTTTGGAAAGGTCAAGCAAACGTGAAACCCACCGTGCAGACATCTTAGACATGTGCATTTCGTCATGAATAATTTTACACACACTACCATAGCTAAGATGTGTCTCATTCATGATCATTTGGATTGTTGCTCGTCTGTTTTCCAGTATTAAATACTCCACTTTATTCACTGTGACGGCTGACGGTCTACCAGCTCTTGGCTCATCTGTCAGGGACATGTGGCCATTAAATGTGAGGATCTACTCCCATTAGTCCTGGACCCGTAGGACCAAAAACCTGGCCTCTAGGGTTTATTTACCGTAGGACAGTACCTATTTTATAAACTGCCCCCCCCCCGCTGCACACGGCAGACGGGACGGAAGTGGATACGCCATTTACGCGCCAGTCCTTAATGAACCAGCTACCAAAAACCTTGGTAGGGCCGCCAGTGTCTAGCACACCAACTACTAGCTCTGCATGCTAGCACCCAGGACATGTGAGGCAGCCCTCTACCCCCTCCGGGCGGCCGAAGCCTGGCCGGAGGTAGCCAATTTCCCGTGGGTGGCGGGAACACACTGCCCCCTCGAGTCCAACCCAATCCGAAAAGCTCCCAAAGGGAGGGGCTCGAATGTTCGGCCCGAGGTTCTTCTAGTAACGTCAGAGGTACCACGAGTGCTAGGGGTCCGCAGCGCCCGCACCTTGGCAGCAGAAAGGGACGAATCCCTCCCCCTACGGGGGGACATGACACCTGTTTGAAAATTCCTTTTCCACCTCACAGTAGTGTCATACGATGGGTTCATTTCCATAAACAGCTGTCATCTCATCATGGATTTCCCGGGCAGTTTTGTCCTTCAAATGCAGGAACTTGATCACACTACGAGCCTCAATTTTCTCCATCTTACACCTAAGTCACTTCTGGGACTCATTGTGAAAAACCAAAGGACTCAAATCACTAAAATTACCAACATTATGTCTCGAGGGATCAATGATGATACTGAATTTTTCATCTGGCATAAAAACTACCGGGTGCTAAAACTTTACGACACCACCTCGTACACGTCAAAACAAAAACCGCATTACACGGCGACACTCTCTTTAAAACTTTTTTTTTTTTATTTACGTCCTCCAACGCTAAGTCAGATCGGACGATGAATGGAATGGGTGAAATGATGCTCACATGAGCCCAGGGTCCATAGAGCTTAGTCATCCGACTTTCGTCTTTTAGGATAAGGGAAACCCCGGAAGAAACCAAACTTTCTCATCATTTTAGTCTACCGTATCGTTCTTGCATGAGACGTTTAAATGTGTGTACTAACAGGAAGTATACAGAATAATAAGCTCTTGTAATAAAATGAGTAGTCACATGAATACAACAGATATTTTTTTCAGAATGATATACTTACACACAAAGAATAAATACTAGAGATGAGTCGATACCAGTTTCTCTCGCTACTCGATACCGATATACAATATTTTCCACGATACCCGATAATTCAATACTCTATACTTCAATACCCGGTACTTCAATATTCGATAATCGATACCGTTATTTCTACTTCTAGTAGAACGTTGTGATAACTGTGTACTGTCAATAAAATTAATTAGGTGAACGTATTTAATGAGACAACATTTATAACAGGGCTGTTCAATAAAGAATGATCATAATTTTTACGGTCATAATTTTTCGCATTTTAAAATTCAATCTTGTTATATTCTGTTAGTTTAATGTGAAACAAACTTGCCGTAGTAGTTTCATTGTTGGTACTCCTGGTCCCCGCCTGTCAAGATCGTATTCCCCGAGGCCGCGAATGAGGTTATTGAAACTGGAAGGAAGTTTAGCATAAAAGCTGCGCGATAGGTGCAGGATGTAGTCAATTAATTTTCGGGAAGGATAGGTCTAAATGCAGGTAATCATTAGGGATATACCATTCTGCTGCAACTCCGGTTCGAAGGTAACGGTTTTGAAGGATTTGGAGTTAGGAGAGGTGGGATTTCGGGTGCCTCCACCTGAGAAATGGGTCCGGTCATCACGTGGTGGGGCAAGGTTACCCGAAGGCCAAGGTTGCCATTTGGAGCGTGTTGGTAACAGTGACGGCTGGTGGGTTAAATTATTGGTGGTGCACAAATGAAAAATAAAATACAGAGTAGTAATGACTCGCCTATTTATACAGATTCTCTGCTCTACTCTCCTTAGACCTGGCAAATCTATCGATAACTTTTGCGTTGAAGTCACTGACCTTCATAACAAAATTTCTCTCAATTGAAAGCATTGCTAATGCTGTCAATCGGTCCTGTGACATTATGTTCCTAAGGAAAGGGTTTATTCTTTTTAAAGTTGAGAAACAGCATTCTGCTTCAGCGGTAGACATTGGCACAGTTAACAGTACTGGGAGGAGTTTGACATATTCGCTGAATGTAGCACATAAATTGTTTTTCTTATTGAAGCCCATCAAGCACAAAGCGCCGGACATTCCAAGAAATTCCTCTCGACTGTAAATTCCAGTCAGTTCTCTACGAATTTTTGTTCCAATGATAAAAGGATAGAACCTTATTGTTTCTCTAAGGGAATCCTCTGGAAATGTCTTAGAAATTTTCTTGATGAAACAAAGTTGAGGCTACCAGATGCCCCGTGAAGCTAAATCTGTCCTTTGCTTCTCTACGAATGTCACATACTTCAAGAGCTTCTCTTCTTTTCACATCATGATCTTCTATTCTTCTCCTCTTAATTGCAGTTTCTTCGTGTTCCTCGATATCCACGCTATTTCTTACCTTTTGCACTTCCCTTTTAAATGCGTTTAGCTGGGCGATGGCAAACGTTGCATTGCAGTCTCGTTTCTGCAGCTGATTGTACAAAATGTCCACATGTGGCATGATCTTGTAGAATAAAGACAGCCAGAATTCAAAATTATAATCTTTCAAAGTGGCCGTAAACCCAGAAGCCTGAACAAGTGTGGCGTTGTTGTTTAACAGAGCTCTCTTCTGAATAACCTCCATGCATTTACTCCCTGTGTTCGAAAAGCAGAGCACACAGAAGCTAAGCCTGAAGGTCACGCTATAGCCGTTGCTAAGAGTAGGAGGAGCTAGGTCTATAAACCTCCATTTAAGCAATGTATAAGACGACCCTGCCATCTCTTCACCTTCCCGCAACCCCTTCAGAGAGCCAACATTTGGGCGAAATCTTAGGTTAACTCTTCGCTGCAAACCTGCGGCTCCTACAGCTAATCACTGTTTATTTCGACTTCTGCGGTCATGGGCAGCTACAGACGATAAGCGTAATTGAAACATGTTTGTATATAAAACAATGCAAACAAGTACAGCTTTAATGTGCAAAATGCACCTGTTGTATATTCAGAATCAGTGGGTGTAGCGCAAACCTGCAACCTTATGGAGGAACCGCCCCTGGTTGGTAACCAACCAAATTCAAAGATTATTAAATAGGGAGACAGCTCACGTGATCCAGAGTAGATATATGGCAGCTACTACCTCACATGAGGAAGGGATGTAGTGAAGGAACTATAGGGGGTTACAGGCCACAGAAAATTATTCTTGGCTCAAGTACCATCACTGCTAGGGCATTACAGAACGAACCACTGAAACAAACAGCCCTCTAGTGTCCACAGGAAGTAATCTTATCTGGCACTACCACACACTACGAAAACTACTTGCACAACTGAAATATGAGGGAGAAATGGAACGCGAGATAAAGGAAATAAAATCATAGCAGACGAGAACTCCAACTTTAGCCTCCGACTAGAGAAATCCGCGAAAAAACGAACTCGTACTGAGCGGTCGTCATGAACTGAATTCGAGATGTGCAGAAATGGGAGTCTCGCAAGCCATTAACATGAATATATATTATATATCTATATAAACTTTCTTGTTTCTCAGGGAATGTCATAGGGTATACTTTATCCGAAATCTGCATGCAGTAGTTCCCAGTTGCGGTTGTGCAGTTAATGCCGCTTGTATCTGATAACCGAAACCACATATTATGGGTATCAGATGTCTTGTTTGAAACCACCACGTCCTCATATTTAACTACCACCCGCTACAATTTCCTTTCGATTTTTTCGCCCTTTATGGGCGATGTCGATGAATATTAAATATCTATGGCTGTCGGACGGTATAGTTTAATTCCGTTCGTGTCGAGTGGAAATAAAAACAAACTGAAAAACTGCAAATGGATGCTATAAAACACGCCGCAGCTGACAGCTTATTCTACGACGGAAGTGAACAGAATTACCATATAGCAATAGAGAGCTGTGCGAATGGGATGGAGCTGTTCTCAAGAGGGTTGCAGCTGCTGTGATTTCGCCGAGGTCGGTGGTCATTGATCGTACAGGTGCGGTACACAGTGGGTCCGTAAAGTCATGGCCTCAAAAAGCTACGAAATAAGATGGAAATGTCAAAGCTTCACCAGACGAAAGGAAAATTCTCAAAGTTTGTATACAAGTTCAGTGCAGTTATGTTGTTTTTTTAAGTTTTTTAAGCTTTTTTTTAATTTTTGAGGGATTTTATATTAAGAACGTATTGGTTATCAGTACGTGAAATATCGGTTACCGATATTGTAGTTTGTAGTTTTATAATTTAGCTGGCTACCAGTTAAATGTTTACTGGATACCAGTATTTGTATTATTTGTAAATTGGTAGTCATATTGTATTTTGTATTATTTTATTTTAAATGTCTTTTGAATTCTGTTTTACTATCTGAAAAATTTTGTATTTTAATTGTAGTGTTTGTGTAGCTATTTGGTTTTTAATAAATAAGAATTTGGAAATTATGTCCCGGTGTAAGAAATTAGGAACTGAGACGTAGATTTTCAGATTTTATTTATTTATTTGTTCATTCATTTATTTTATTTATGATGTGGCTTTCAATTGTTCACCTTAGGACCGTAATGTCATACTGGATGTAGGGACGCGGGTGATCATAAGCTTTATATCCTGACATGTCCATACACATAGAATCGCTAAACACGAAAACATCTGAATTGCTAACCCGTAAAATAGATATTTTTCATTAAAACTGTATTCTTCATTAGGTACAGTTCCCAAAGACACGCAGATTTCTCAGGTTCCTTTGTAAGCCAGACTTCTACAGACTTGTCGCTAACCGAAGGCCTTCCAAAACGCTTTGGTCCAACAGTTTCCTTCATCCCACCAATTAATGGAGCCCTTCTTTGTATATGCTCCAATATTTAGCTGGCACTGATTACACATTGCGGATTCAAATTCAGCATATTTCTTTCCACCACGCACACCTTTAAAATGGCGTGATTCCCAACGCGATTTGCTTAGTTGTGTCATTATTTGCTCGCGCACAATGAAAATCACAATGTGTTCCTTGACATAATTTCTAATGCAACGCATATTTCATCCTTTTGTTTTGTTTAGCCATTGTAACAGTCTAACTGCAATATGACTTTGCGAGCACTATATAAGAAGAAAACCACAAAACATGTAGTAAATGCATCAGAGAGAATTGTTTACTGTATTGATTACCACCCATGCACATTTGTAGTCATGTCATGGATAAACTCTATCCATATTTTACTGTGGAATCCATGAATCATGGTGTATCTTCACTCATCAGTTTTCGTGCATTTTTGATGGTCATAACCTCAGTGCAATAAAAATCTAGCAGGAAAGATGGTTCTTTTGTCGTAACACCTGCAGTAAAGCGCTGTACTGTCATGGATGGTGGCACCAGATGATACCTGGTTCGAGGAAGAAAGTTCATACTCAGTCTTGAGGGCTTGTATAACATAACACTCTTCCAGTTTGTACAGAAAATTACGAGTTTAAACTTTCTTGCCGGAAAGAAGCTGTTAAACAGCACTGTCTGAATCAAATATAAACAAATATTTTCATGGGCAGACACAGAATTCAAATTAAAGTTTCAAATCCCTTAATTGGGGGCTAAGTTTGTGATAAGGAACACATTAAAGCTCACCCTGATCTGTTTTAATGATAAGTTGTCAACACTGATGTCTTAAATCTTCTGGGTGCTAAGCATGGAGCAAATATTGTTTCTGAGCTCAAAAATATACTTGATATAAAGAGGAACCGCAAAACTAAGATCGCAATTCTAAAAGCAACGAAAGAAACCAGAAAATCAAAAAAGGACCAGCAAAGAAAGAGTATAGGAGATATTTGCGCCAACATACAGTTGCAAGATGTATTAAATTAGCTTCAAAACGTGATAGAAAAATATCTCGAATAATTTTAAATTTTAATCCAGTATTTTCTAACATTTCTTAAAACTAACTTTTTTTAATTTTAGATGTAATTATTTCGTCAACTATAAAATATACAGAATATATTTTCACATATTTTTAAATAAATCATGATTGAAAGCATGATAGCGTTACGTTGTAGGACTTGGGTGTGCGCGGAATAATAGCTGAAATTTCCATGTTTTTCATGGATGTAGGTATTCATATAAGTAATATTTTTATATCAAAATACAATCACTATGCGGAACTATCTTAACACTTTTTAACTAGATAAGTTAACTACATTTGTAAAATTTTCAAACATGTGAATTTGAAAGTTTCGTAAAATGCACCTAAAGTTTGCTGAATTTAACATGTAATCTAAATGGCAGCAGTCTTGGCTACCATATTCCCTTAAGGCAATCACAATGCGTAATTGTTTGCATATTTCAAATTACTGGTTATATTTGTAATGTGTTTCACAAATAAGATTTAAATCTTTAACCTCTAAATTAAACCATTCCTCATAATTAATCATTCACTAAAAATTTAACATTTAGATTTACATTTTTCAAAATGCTCATGGCGTCGAACGAGTACAGATTCCTAACTAGATATTAATTTCTGCACCAGTAATAAAAAACTGAGAATTCTTCAAAACATTAATTAGTTTCACTATAAAAATATTTCAAACATTGATGTCATACTGTAAGTTAATTTTGTATTAAGTTTCCGCGGGAAAGATATCTGAATTTGCAACAAGGGGATCAATTTAAATTTCGCGTATACAGGAGAGAGAAAATGCAATTGAAATTTGGGAGCACAAACAAAAATATGTGTGCAACAAGTTTTAATTTTCTGAATCATTTCATAAATATTATGACTATTAAAATTCTGAAAGCAGAACATGAAACTAGCAGAATAAAGCATTAAATATCTAAAATTCATATCTGCTATTTTGAGGTAGCTCTAGGCTGTTGGTATTACCCAGGCTTTAAAGAATTTCCTAGATGTGACTAGTAATAACTGGTTTTGTCGAGGTATGTCGTTTATTCCAATAATGGCTGCAGTAATAATCGTTCGTCTGTGTCATCTACGCCAGACTGCCAAGATATTTGAAGGCTGTCATTGATCCGAGTTTCATTTGTTCAAATAGATGCTATCTTCCTTAGCTGGTCTTCTCCCTTTCTTGCATACCATTGTTTGTTTTCTAGTGACGTCATTCTACTTTTCCCATCTGTCTCTTGCAATCTAAAATTTAAACAAAAAAGCCATCCAGAATAAGGAGGACTTAACCGGCCGTGGAAACGATAAGGAATATACGCTTCCAGAGTCTGTTTTTTTAAGGTGTGTGTTTTGATCTTTTGGGTTAATTAGAAAACTGGGATTATTAAACGTATAAAGTAAGTTTGAAATGGACTGATTTTGTTTTGTATTGGATGTTTCAGGATGGTTCAATAGAGTTCGAGGAGTTCATACGCGCGCTGTCCATCACGTCGCGGGGCAACCTGGACGAGAAACTTCACTGTAAGTATATACCTAATATCCTAAGAAAATGTCATGTGTACTATAACGGTCTTTTTATGGCCGGGCCGATGATTGCATGCTCTCTACTACACCGGGGATTTTTATTCCAATATGCACCTAATGATGCCCATGTGCATTGATGCATTCCTGGTCATGCGTTTGTAGTTAACGAACAACCGTCACAGTTTCAGCTACTGAAACATCTACATGATATACAACAGGTCTTAGACCTTTTTTGCAGAGCGTTCGAATGATGCACCAATTGAATAAGTTGTTTCCATTAGTATATGTAGTTTCGCCTCTTAGGTTTAGCGTTTAACGATCCCATTGTCCAAACTTATTAACCAGACATTTGATAGTATCTCGGTTTGCAACTGGGGTACAAGGAAATCATTTATATCTACGTGATTTTACTTTTGCATGTGTATAGAACATAAAAATTATTTTTCAAAACGTGAATTGGTTAATGCACATTTTAGTGGAATGATGATACGATGAATGGAAATGGGATGGGTGAAATGATGCTCAAATGAGTCCGGGGTTCATGGAGCTTAGTTACCCGACATTCGTCTATCAGGATAAGGGAAAACCCCGGAGAAACCTTATCCAGGTAACTCATCTTGACCGAGATTCGAACTCGGGACATCTTGAACGTGAGGCAGACATACTACCATCTACGCCACTGAGGTGGGCATGATGATGAGGAGGAGGAGGATGAGGCTGAGGAGGAGGAGGAGGAGGAGGAGGAGGCTGAGCAGGAGGAGGAGGAGGAGGCTGAGGAGGAGGATGAGGAGGAGGATGAGGCTGAGGAGGAGGATGAGGCTGAGGAGGATGAGGAGGAGGATGAGGATGAGGCTGAGGAGGAGGAGGAGGAGGAGGAGGAGGATGAGGCTGAGGAGGATGAGGCTGAGGAGGAGGAGGATGAGGAGGAGGAGGATGAGGAGGAGGAGGAGGCTGAGGAGGAGGAGGATGAGGCTGAGGAGGATGAGGCTGAGGAGGAGGAGGATGAGGCTGAGGAGGAGGATGAGGATGAGGCTGAGGAGGAGGATGAGGATGAGGATGAGGAGGAGGACGATGAGGATGAGGACGATGAGGATGAGGCTGAGGATGAGGACGATGAGGATGAGGCTGAGGAGGAGGACGATGAGGATGAGGCTGAGGAGGAGGACGATGAGGATGAGGCTGAGGAGGAGGACGATGAGGATGAGGAGGAGGAGGCTGAGGAGGACGATGAGGAGGAGGCTGAGGAGGAGGAGGAGGAGGAGGAGGAGGATGAGGATGAGGATGAGGCTGACGCTGAGGAGGAGGAGGAGGAGGAGGAGGAGGATGAGGAGGAGGATGATGAGGAGGAGGAGGAGGATGAGGAGGAGGAGGAGGATGAGGAGGAGGATGAGGATGAGGAGGAGGAGGATGAGGATGAGGATGAGGATGAGGATGAGGATGAGGATGAGGAGGAGGAGGATGAGGAGGAGGAGGAGGAGGAGGAGGAGGAGGAGGATGAGGAGGAGGATGAGGAGGAGGATGAGGATGAGGATGAGGATGAGGATGAGGATGAGGATGAGGATGAGGATGAGGATGAGGATGAGGATGAGGATGAGGATGAGGATGAGGATGAGGATGAGGATGAGGATGAGGATGAGGATGAGGATGAGGATGAGGAGGATGAGGATGAGGATGAGGAGGATGAGGATGAGGATGAGGAGGATGAGGATGAGGATGAGGATGAGGATGAGGATGAGGATGAGGATGAGGATGAGGATGATGAGGATGAGGATGAGGATGAGGAGGAGGAGGAGGAAGGATGAGGATGAGGATGAGGATGAGGATGAGGATGAGGAGGAGGAGGAGGAGGAGGAGGAGGAGGAGGAGGAGGAGGAGGAGGAGGAGGAGGAGGAGGAGGAGGAGGAGAGGAGGAGGAGGAGGAGGAGGAGGAGGAGGAGGAGATGAGGAGGAGGATGAGGATGATGAGGATGAGGATGTGGATGAGGATGAGGTGAGGATGAGGATGAGGATGAGGATGAGGATGAGGATGAGGATGAGGATGAGGATGAGGATGATAGGATGAGGATGAGGTTGAGGAGGAGGAGGATGAGGATGAGGAGGAGGAGGAGGAGGAGGAGGAGGAGGAGGAGGAGGAGGAGGAGGAGGAGGAGGTGAGGAGGAGGAGGTGGAGGAGGAGGAGGAGGAGGAGGAGGAGGATGAGGATGAGGAGGAGGAGGAGGAGGAGGAGGTGGAGGAGGTGGAGGAGGAGGAGGTGGAGGATGAGGATGAGGTTGAGATGAGGATGAGGATGAGGATGAGGATGAGGATGAGGATGAGGAAGGATGAGGATGAGGATGAGGATGAGGATGAGGATGAGGATGAGGATGAGGATGAGGAGTGAGGAGGAGGAGGAGGAGGAGGAGGAGGAGGAGGAGGAGGAGGAGGAGGAGGAGGAGGAGGAGGAGGAGGTGGAGGAGGAGGAGGGAGGAGGGAGGAGGAGGAGGGAGGAGGAGGAGGAGGAGGAGGAGGAGGAGGAGGAGGAGGAGGAGGAGGAGGAGGAGGAGGAGGAGGAGGAGGAGGAGGGAGGAGGAGGAGGAGGAGGAGGAGGAGGAGGATCTAATTAACAAAACAACATATGTTTGAATAAACTTTCAGTGTTCAGGTATACAATGAATAAATTCTGTTCAGGGAACTGACAGTTGACATTCACAGCCGATAACGCGTAGCCTATAGCGCGATATTTACCGCGGGAGCTAATGAAACTCGCCCAAAATCACTGCAGTGCAAGCAGATCATTTTTTAGCTCAATAGTGGCCGGGTCACGAAAGGACCACTCGGTATATCAATGATAATGAGCAAGTAAAAATGATACCACTGTAAATAATAAGAAGAATTGGGTTCCGCTTAAAACGTTGCAATTAAGCAGTATTTAATTAATTTACCATCTTATTTATATATTGCAAATATAAGAATTTGGCATCAAAACGTCTGAATACATGTAGTCTAAATTTATAGTTGCATTTGTGATACTTTTGGATACATAAACCTTTTAATAACGTTTACTTAGGAAGATTTCGCTGTATGTATAATCAGGTTTATTATCATGGTACAGTAAACACAACGTGAGAAAGATGTGACCAGCATTACCACAGAAATTGCTCAGCCTATTTTTATAATTAAAAACCGAAAAAAATATTTATTTTTTATTATTCTCCATAACAACTGCTTGTCGGACTGTTAACACGACAAAAAATATTTGCCATAGATAGATACCCCTAGCGTAACCCAGGGTGCTACAGCCGATGTAGGGCCAGGACCTGCCAACCCGACATATGCAAGCCCCACGCCCACATACGTAAGGTAGAGGTGGGCGATCCAACCGATACGGGACGAGATGTGGTCACCTAGCGTAAATTGATTAATTACCTCACGATGTTGAGTAGGCACGGTTCTATACCCGGGGCTTAAAATCGGCACCCCCAGGATGATGATGTGTATAAAGGCGCTCAACTACAGAGGTTATCAGCGCCGTTTGAAGAATTAATCATGGCAAAAGCCAGATATAAATCGTTCTAAAACTGGATAAAGGTGTACATAAACTTATAAAAAATACATCCCATAAGAAACTACAAAAACAAAAAGAAATATAAACCTAAAGTGCCAAAAATTCTCTTCACTAAATCCTAAAGTCTAACCTAGAAAAGAATCTAAAAACCTCTGCACTACTTCGTTATCATCCGCTAGCATATCTGGAAAGCTCGCCGGCAGCTGCAGAGATGTCCTAAGGTGTGCTAGGTAAAATCACTCTAGCAACACGTGACGGACAGATAACGCTTTGTTGCAAAACGGACACAGTGGAGCAGGCTCTTTTTTAAAAAGAAAGCTATGAGTAAAGAAGCAGTGCCCAATACGCAACCGAACCAAACTCACCTCCTCGCGACGAGATGAACGACAGGAAGTAACCCAGGGAATCGAAAGTTCTTTCACAGATCTAAGTTTATTATTGCGGAGAGCGGATCACTCTTCCGGCCAGCAGGTTTGCACAGCTCTCCGCAATACGGCTACCTGACCTGCCTCGTTTTAAGTGGCATTTTATCGGGTAGCAGGGGAAAAGCTGGGTAGGTTAATTACAAACGCCGAATGTCCTATCTTGTCCTGTCCCTCCATTTGATCTCATTTCACACCTCTCATCTTGCGGTCTCTTTCAGGGTAGAAGTGTCGCCGGGAGTCCTGGCACTGCATGGCAGGATGATGTCCTCTCGGTAAACAATCTTCCTTTAGTAGGGAAGTCTCCGTACCGACCTGGTGGGCCGGTTCAGGACCACGGTGGGCGGAATGCCGGTTGTACTGGCCTGCCGCAGAGTTACCAACTGATCATTCGTAGAGACTCTGCCCTCTGCACTGTTGTGACTCCTTGTGTCGGCCTCCTTCTGTCTCCTCTCGCCTCATCCTCCCGCCCGGGGAAACCCCAGTTGGGACAGACGCAAAATAGACCAAGGCTGGAACTCCGTGCCAAGTCCCCTCCGTTACGTAAT
>JAUKNK010000956.1:0-29488 GCA_030765055.1 Mantis religiosa
AATAAGAAAAATAAGAGTTAAAAATAAATATCATTTAAATAAACGACATTGAAATTTTAGATACGGCCAGTAAATCAACTACGAAATTGCGAATTATAGAAACATAAACATAAATTAAAAATATAAATAGTATTATTATTTAAAGGGTGATCTTAAAGAAATAAAATAACGATAAGTAGATAAACTGATACATAGGTACCCTTATGGTAGAATGTGCTGTCTACCAGTATATATTTCTGGCTGGGTAATAACGATTGTAGTATATGTAGTTGATTTTATGTAGGATCTGGCTAACACTTTCTTTGGCTGCTCTGACTCTTATTTAACATCTAGATGTTCTATTATGTATTTTATTATTTTAGCTATTGTAATAATACAAGTTTTATCTGAAAATTATATACAAATTAAAAGTGTAAATGGTGTCATAAAATAAATGTTTAATTAGGAATATATGTTCCGGCATAGTAACCTAAGTACTGGGGTACGATATTAATTAATTTAAATGGTAGTTTGGGATGGAGGATCAATATCATCACGTCTCATTCTTGGAAGATAGGGAACTTAAATATAAAATTAAATATAAAGAACTTGTTAATGATATTTCTAACCTTAAAAAATAAAAGACGATCATAATTTAAAAAAATTACCTACTATCCTTGGGTTAATAAACATTTTCAAAAAAAAGTTAAAGAAGTTGGTATAACCTTAGTTCCTCAAAATAAATAATATATTACAAATTTACTACATTTCTCTAAAAAGATAAAATTCCCAATTATAAAAATATGATATTTATCAATTTAATTGTTTTGATTGTGATCAGATTTATATTGAAAAGACGAAACGTAATTTGGAAACCAGAACGAAAGAACATTTTCATAATATTAAGTATAAACAAACTGATAAATCCACCGTAGCAGATCATTTTTGGTCATTTAACCATAATATAAATCCTGAAGTTAAATTATTAAAACAATTAAATGGTCCGATAGATTTAATGGTTTGGGAAAATATATTTATTTGACAAAAAAAAAAAAAAAAAAAAAAAAAAAAACATAGCGTATTGAATTTTGAAATACCCGCAGTTGATTCTGTTTATAGGTTTGTTTCGTTTTCAGATTTTCGTAATACTGAAAAAGAAAAAGAGACAGTAATATGGTAACCGAAATCCTTGATAACGAAGTGTGTTGATGGACTGAAGATGCAAGTAATTTATTTGTGAAATCGATCTCAATTAGAAAAAAAATTAACATCATTTTCTTAAGATAAGTGTTATATTTAGATAGTTATATTTGTGTAATATTCATTGCTTCACTGTAGCTAGCTTCACTTTCTACGTAATAAAATTTGGAATTTAATCGACTTTTCGTATTTTGATGCTGCTGTTCCAGAATGGACTTATGTGTGAGCTTGCTTACTTCGACGCCGAAGCTAGCTAACGAGCTATTTAATTGTCAGACAAAGATTATAAATCCCGCTATCTGCATTATTCTTCGATTTTAACCTAATGAAATTATTTATTGTTTCAGTTATTGCTAATTACGGGTTTATGTTGTGCTAGCAGTAACTGTGCATATCTATACTTTTGTTATCCCTATTTTCTATTGAGGTCTGTCTTTCCTTATATTACTGGAATGTTCAACTATTCCCTTTTTTGTCAGCCTGTAGTTAGTACTTTAGCTTCAAGCAATCAGAAACTAGCTTCAAATTATCATTATTAACCTTCTAAATTAATCAGAAAACTTCATCTCTCCCAACCACGAATACTCTGAAAAAAAGTATCTTTGTTCACCACTGGAGCAGCTGGCAGTAGTATTTCGAATATTAAGATAATGAAGACGGGGACAAAGGCAACGCACTAGGAAGCTTTGTTATCAACTTCTTATGTATACTAGGTTGGACGAAGTGTGTATTGTAATACAAACAGTAATTGATATTTAAGAGGAATAGAGGTCCCTTAAATAAATCTAGTTTTTAAGAAAATGTGTGTGTATTTGTATGTCTAAGAATAGTATAAATCACGAAATGTCCGATAAATAACAAACTTGGCATTTGGCATTCTAATATGCAATACGTAGATTTTGAAGAAAATTTCCCTACCCCGTAATATCCTTAACATGTAAGTGTTTTTCTTATTTTTAATTTAAACAAATGATTCTAATGACTGATAAAACTGCATGTTTAAAATATTCTCATGGAAAAAATGTAAATATTGAGCTTTCTGGGAATAGCCTGTGAAGTGTCATTTATAATGAATGGCTTCTGTATAAATGGTAACCCTTCAACTGCATAAAATATATTTATCTCATTAAGGCGCAATTTAAATCAAATAACACTGTAAATAACTAAGTATTTAAAGATAACCTTTGTTATTTGTTTGGACATATTTATATTTTTAGGTGGTAAGTCATTATTCGTTGTTTCCCTAGTTATACAAGGTGAAGGCATCATATTTAACCTTATGTGTATGTAACGTGTCATACATTTTTTTATACACAAAGTTGTAATCTGGGGGAACTACAGTACAAAATAACATTAAACTAAGTTTTTATTTATGGATGCAGTCTAATTGCTGTGGTTCTCAGCCCCCGTACTTTATTGGCGTAAAACGCCTAATTTTGCTTGCATAAATCTAAGATATGGGACCACCTTATTTGCCTTCCTCCCGAAAAAAATCCAGCCCTCCACCGGGTTGGAACCCGTTATCTTAGGAACCAGGCTATATATTACCGATTCTCTGCTACATATTGGAAAACATACGCACTCTTGCTATGGAAGCAGATAACTTGAAAGGCCTGCATTTCACTCTATCGGTCCCTAGATCCGGTATATACCTATGGTTCCATCTATCGAACTGTTTCCAAACGTTTCAAATAGTTGTGACGTACCACGTATCCATATTTTCCTTCCGCGGAGAAAGAACTTCCGGTCCACGGGATTTTGCCAGTTCCTATTAACCAGAGGAAGATAGCTTCGAGAGTTGTGACGTATTTCAGCCAGGAGCAGGGCCTGCAGTGCGTGTGACGTCAGGCAAGAGCCGTGTAGTACCAAGTTGCCTATATAAATGGCACTGTGATTACAGAATCTGAGGGTTCAGTCAGGTGTAACGCACTTGAAGACAACAATGTAGCCGCCACGTGCCAAATGGATCTGTTAAATTTACAATGTGATGATTTATTGGAGGACAAATATACATACAAGAAAGACTTGGCTGATTTTTTACAAGATTGTCCCCCAAATCAGGTTTCCGAGCTTGTATTCACTTGCCACATGGACATTGTGTATGTTTGGCTCGACATATGTGTGCGAACAATTTTTTTTTCCTGTTATGAAGCTAGCTAAGTACAAACCCCGCAGTACCTTGTCGGATCAGAATCTAACAGGCAGCCTTCGATTACAAATTTCCCATACATTACGTCCTGACATTGATAAACTACTTAAAGAAAAACGAAACAGAAAATTTCGGAAAATGTACACAATTTTTTTTCTGAATGGATCTCCTCTAATTTACAGAGGAAATTACTTTGTTTTATTTTATTTACTTTATAACATGCCTGCCTTCAGATAAACTACGAGTTGAAGTTTTATACATTTTCTCGTAGCACAGAGCCAAAATGTAATTGTTTATAATCTGTGAGCAATTGTGTAGTCAGCATTAATATTACAACACCCAAGATGTAAGCTGTACATATTAATTAATACCCGATACGTTTCCTGTCTTTCCTACGCGTTCGGAACCCCAACAGTCAATCAAACTGTTTCCTTCCTCTTGGGCAGCAGAAATCAGCGCGGTGACGTCACATGCTATAACCTGCCTTTCGGGGGCATATTTGGCGGTTAGAGTTGACGTCACCCCGCCACTACCTGTCCTCCCCTGTTATTAACTATTAGTGGTGAGTTGTCTTCTGTCAGTCTAATGGCACGCTTCGGTTAAAAGTTTGACTTCATGCGATTCGTGACGTGTATAATCTATCTGCATTGGATGTAAACCAAATACGTTTCTAGGAGACTGTTACCAACTAAAGTCAATCATTTATAATAGTGATACATTGCAATGTTTATTAGTCCAAGGTAACAACTAAAACGATTTCCAATTTTAGTACGATTAAAATATCTTTATATCTGCTTATGTAGTTTAAAGAGTGTAGAGTAATTTAATATCAGAATCTGCTTGCTGCAAATCTAATGGGTGAGTTGTATTAAATTAGCTTCAAATTATTATTGGGCTAAGGTGTGTGATACGTAGTTTTGCCATTACAGCGGCTAAATGTCCTTATAAATGTAAACAAAATGACACTTTGAGGAAAGAACAAATGTGAATAATTATAAATAAATAATGAAAGGGTAGAGCCAGACTGAAAAATTCAATGCCATAGCCGGGATTTGAACCACGGATCTTCTGGTTTCCGTCTAGCCACTCTAACCATTTGAGCTACTATGGCCAACGTGCCAACATGACATTAAATTCTCCAACTGACTCGTGTTATCCCGGTAAACCACTAGGAGTTCTCATAAACACATGAGACAACTGCCTTAATGGCGACTTACTATGCTGTAAGTACTTTAAGGCCCGGGCTTTATAGTTCGGACCACTATTAGGTACAATTAATGGAAATTAATTGTTCTTTCACACTAGCCGTATGTAGGACTGAAAAATGTTGGCACATTGGCCATAGTAGCTCAAATGGTTAGAACGGCTGGATGGAAACCAGAAGATCCGTGGTTCAAATCCCGGCTATGGCATTGAATTTTTCAGTCTGGCTCTACCCTTTCATAGTGCGTCCTACACACGGCTAGTGTGAAAGAACAATTAATTTCCTATAAATAAATAATATCTTATCTTGCTATGTGTTCAGGGTTTCTGGCACTCGTTGATCAGATTAATAAACAAACAAAATCTTGATTTAATTAATCAGACTGTGATTTATAATATGATTATGATAGATATTTGAGACAAAATCAATTAACTCAGGAATATTTGATATGCAAAGTACTAATTTAAAATGGAAAAAAGAAAAGAGACAATATTACAATAAAATTAAGTTTGTATAAAATATTAGTATTAAATGAAGTAGGCAAGAAAATATTTACTAAAGATTTAAGAGTGAAAAAGATACATTTAGCTGTCAGGTCAACGGTTGCCAAGTTGGTTTTAAAACAAGCCTAATTTCCCTTGTGGAGGACCACAAATAAATAAAACTTAGTGAAGTGATAAAGGAATAACAACAATAACAAAATAATAATGTAGTAGCTGTGGTGGTGGTGGTGGTAGTAGTAATAAATATTTAGGGTAGGTAAATATGGAGTGTGTGTCCAGCCTTAAAACCAAAAGAATTAGAAGAAGAATAATACTCCATAAGCCTTAGAACTTGTTTTTAGAGTTGATGTTATCACTTTTAGAGCCTATGCCCCAGTCACCGCTTTTGCGATGCTTTCTTTACAAAGCGTAACCCAGAGTTGAGGGTCGTAAGCCACAAAGCCTAGCCGAGGAAGGTCTTAAATGAAGAACGAAGCTAAGCTGCAACTGTGGGACGACAAAGCGTAGCCCTGAGATCTGTGAAGCTAAATTCCAAAAACCAGAAACTTGGAAAGAGATGACATCTGCTCTAAAAGCAAATTAAGTAAGTTTTATTCGCACCCCAGTAGTCCATATTCAGTTTTGAGATGGGACTCAAAAGTCGAAAGTTTGCCCTAATTTTATTAATGAGATGCGTAGGATTATTAAATATATAAAGGTCTAATCATTTTGATAATTATTCTTTCAGAATAGCCGTGTATAGGACAAGGTTTGGACAGGAAAAGGCAGACTGAAAAATCCAATACCGTAGCTGGGACTTGAAGCACGGAACAGGATGCCACACGAAGAATTTCAAGAAAATATTTTGTTTATTTTTTATCAAAATAGGTTCTAACGATTATTATTAAAATACCACATATTCAATTTTTCATCCAAATGAAATGTCTTGAATTTTTTTTGGAAATATTCTCGGAAGTCCTCTTCATTCTGGCCAACTTTGGCATAACTGATAAACCGTGACAGAAAGAAAAAATTTTACTTCATTGAAATGTGTAGAGATTTTTGACACACAATTAGTGTCTAATGCACTTTTTTGTAGAGTTGCAATTTCAGATATTCCTTATTTGCTTGAGTTTTCCAATGTATATGGGTTTTTCAAACAGGAAATCGTTTCTTTATTTCTTGGGCATGCAAAGAGAACAAAATTTCAAAGCCCTCGCTTATCGACCAGCTCTTTAAACATTTGACTGTCGCTTGAGCCTGCAGAATTCTCATATTGCTTTTACATCTATAAGAAAATTAACAGTTAGATAAATTCTGCAAATATTTCTCTCGATTACCACAAAGCAGGTAAAGTGTTCTTAGGAATAGGTTGTTCAAGAGTAGAGAAAGTCATGTAAGAGCAACATATTTTTTGTGTGGATCAATGGATAGATATTTGGGTTTAGAAAAAAATAAATGAAACGCTGAAAACTTAAGCAAGCATAAAACCAAACAAGAAACTGATTTAACTCAATGGATTTTTATTTTTATGAAGATATGCAATCCTCCTGTCAGAAAAGATGTGTATGAGAAAATTATGTACTGATGGATAGGGTCAACATTGCACGTGTAGCTCAAAGGTTAAGAGCGACTGGACGGAAACCAGGAGATCCGTGGTTCAAATCCCAGCCATGGCATTGATTTTCATGCTGACTCTATCCATCAAAATTCTTAGCCTATGTACGGCTAGTGTGGAGAAATGATTAATTTCAATCAATTAACTAAAATTATTATGTACTGTTGCTCAAAAGCTAGTTGCAATTGACGACCCCCCCCAAGACACGTTTAAGGTATACTACATAAAGTAATTTTCTAGGACTAGCTTTGGATATGCGATATGCATTCAAAACATGACAGTAATGCAAATTTACATAGAGCTTATATTGTTAGTTTCCTTTTACAAATTCTCCTGCCTTCAAAACTATTTCTATAATTGACAAATCCAGAGGTCGTGGGTCCTATTCCCGGCGAGATGAGGAAAACAGGATATAACAATTATTTCCAATGCTCTCCAGAAACTGGAAGTATGAAGGAGAAAATGAAAGTGTGAATGGATTTAAAGACAGCATAAAGTGAAGAGCCATTATATCAAAGCATAAAACCACAGAACAACATTGACAATTTATTGCAGCACCCCCTTTTACATATCTTTACCACGTACGTGGTAAATAGAGCAATTATTGTCTCACCTAAAATGTACTATGGTATTTCACAGGAAATTCAGGCTTTGAAACACCCTGGATAAATAAAACAAAAATTGGAAAAAATAAGCGAACAGCACCTGCTCAAAGCAAAACGTCAAATAAGTACTAAATTTGGCATTTGACTTCAAAATATTCCAAAGATGCGATAGGGAGATTTTAAAGACAATGCGCAATTCCAAACCACATTTGCATTAAAACACTTGCCTATGTTTTCTATTTTCTCAAAAATAGGCTCCTAATTTCTTATTCAAATATCTGTGTGCTGAATTCTTGAAAAAAGAAAAGCATTTAAAATCCACTTCAAATAAAATAATTTTGTATAACTGCTAAAGACTAAGAAAACGTAGACAAAAACACTCGAATGTTACAAAGCCTATTCATTTTTGAAGTCATCACTCAATTTTGCGTCACCAAGTCAGGAGTATGGATTTCGAGGTCACTATACAGATCCCAGATTGTAAACATTTGACTTCACCTCTTGGTGCGTGTAAGAAAATGTGTTTTCTACAAATGTTTATCTGTATAACGACGAAGAAATTAAAAATATGGAAAATATATGAAAATAAACGACACTAATTAGAGAAAGTAGTGAGCATATAACAAGGTTTTTCTATATCACTACGAAATAATGATAGTTTTTTTTGGGGGGGGGATATTAGTAACGTTGCCATGGAAACGTGTCGCCTCCAATTGGTCCTAATCGTTACTGCGTCAACCGTTCCTCCACGGAGGAGGACAACCCTTTAATGACCCCATGGCGTGTCGTTCGTGTCAACCATTATGACCAGACATCGGAGCCCGTACACCTTTAAAGTGATATGAAGTTTACGAGGCTCGGAGTATATAACTGCTGACGTCAGTCCCGGGAACAACACGCAGGGACAGTCCGGTTGGCAACGGGTAGCTTAATTTCATTACAACTTCTGATCGCCACGCAGGCAGATCTGCCTTTCAGGGAGTGCAAGCTGTTTGACATATTGTGTTAATAGCATTACTTTCACAACAATTATTGGACAGTGTCCATTTTATAAATCAAAAGTTTTGGGTATTATCAACAACCATTAAACAGCTTAAAGAATGTATTTTCGAGCTGTTTAAAAGCAGTCGAGGAGGTGTCCGCAAACATTAACAATATACAGAATGCACCACTTACCAAACGAACAAAAAGTGAATTGTCAAGTGTTCAACACAAATACTGGATTTTCGATGCTTCATAATATAATAAACCAAGTCTCGGACAAACATATGAAAATGGTTTGTACTAATATGCACCATTAACGTAATGTGACATTGAACGAATTTTCTCCCAGTACTTTTATATTGTTTGTCAGAGGCACAGAAATTTCGCATTCGACAATTTACGAATGAACATGGTTGTTTACTGTAATTCCCACAGCGAAAGCAATAAGGACGATGACATATTATTGTAACGTAGGTTACATTTTGTATCCGTACCGGACTGTACACACACGGCGCATCAGTATACTTGTTGACATCGAACGCCTGTTGGTCACTCTTGGCCTTGTATAGTACCTGTGCGCGTACATTGATTGCTAAAGTGTACGGGATCCAAAGTCTGGTTATGACATACCCATCCCCTCACATTTATTTGAACAGTTCCTCCGCGTGGTTCGTAAGCGTCAATCACTTTCCTGGTTGGCGACCAGTATAAAACTGAAACTCATAACAAAGAATATCTAGTAAATGCTTAACTTCAGTAAGATCTACATTTTTGTACAGCAAAATTTTTATACGTCTTAGTTTGACAGGGTCAGGTGCACTTCAGTGATTATTATGAGAAAATGCAAGGTATACATTTCGTTTGGCACAAAAATGTCTTAAACCTACAGTATTTTAATCAATATCTTGAGGACATCCATACTTTTGATAAATTGTCATTAACGTCAAAGAAGCAACATTCCGGAATTTGGTGTTATTTAACAATGTGTTGTGTAATCATAGTCTTCCTGTTACAAAGTAAACAACGCATTGTATACATCACATCCCTTTTTCCCGATGGCTAGAGAAAACATCGGAAGTTCCGGGAAGCCCACGCTTACGTTATTGTTTGTGTCTAATTTTGCTGACCCGAATCGGATTGTCCGTTCTTCGTTAACATGGAACGCTCTACTGCATTAACACGCTGACTAATGTTTAAACTGGAGTAAAATGTGTAGGCGCTGGGTAACGTACCCAGAAAATTCTCTCTATTCTGGAAAACTAAAATATAAACCTGTTGCAGAAAAACAAATAAAAAGATGTGGGGGCAAGGAGTTTATAAATGTATACACGACATCCGAAACATGGGCTGCAAGATCTCAAAATGAACATTTAAACTGTGAAATGTGAAGTCTGATAGGCTTTTGCTAAGTTAGGGCCAGATTTCTATGACCTAAGAAATGGAAAACATGAATGCATTTATGACCTAAAATAGCTTAAATATGACCTAAAATACAGAAATATGACATAACTTAATGACTTTATTAATAAATATTATATTAATTGAATGTTAATCTATAATTAAAAACTAATAATTGACAACGAGACTGAGATGATGATGTGAATGAGTATTCAGGAAATCACGATCCTCATCAATTAATAAGAAAATGTTCATCATTTTCTTTTAAGATTAGTGAAGTTTTATGTTACACATTATTATATTTGTATAGTATTTATGCTTCATTCTAACTAGCTTCATATTTTACGCAAGTATTATTAGTATTAAATCGCAGTTACTGGCATCTGATTTTCATCATTCCATTCATTATCCGCTATGCTTTGGCATGAATTATTTGAGGGAAAAGCGATTTAATGATATTTCTAGAGATCTTCCACAGGCAGGAATGGAACAATGAAACTATTTTAACTTTCAAATCTAGGCAAAATATCCAGCATTTTAGAACGTAAAGCTACGGACACAGATTTTTAAAGCTTTGATACATACTAACATAACGAATTGTAATTCTAAAATCAACTTCATAAAATCATTGCGACCTGAACAAATGTCCGAGGAAACTTCAATGTTATAAACACTACTCCATTTAAAATTAAATATCGCTACTTTAAATAATGCTTTATATAAAAATTAATATTATTATGCAATCTAGCGTTTTAATTTGTTTTCTAGATTTTTGTGTCTAGGTTAAAGCTTTGGATTTGTGGAATCGAACAAACAGTAGCTCTAATTCTTGGAATTGAGGATTGAATTTCCTATAGGACGTGGGTTAAAATTTTACAAACAGCAATAAAAAGGGAGCATATAAAATTAAAACAAAAAATAAAATGTAACAGAAACTATATTTGAAGAAAAAAAAGCATATAATGTTTAATCCACAAAATGGTTGGAAAAACACTGAGGACGTAACGCAGCAGAGAGTTAAGAGAAAACAAAAATTTAAACGAGCGACTGATTTGATAATTGTGAACTGAAATACCATGTGAAGACCATTTCATTCAAAACGGTTTCGTAGAAATTTGTAATCCGGTAGACAATAAATGTTAGATAAATCCCTACTGCACATCTTTAAAATATAAAATTTAATTGAAACACTATTTTCTGTGATATTAACAATTACAAGTTTGCAATGCTTTCATCAGTATTTGTAGTTTGTCAGTTACATTTGTTTGTCCGGTTTCCAGAAAGAGTATAGAATTTAAGACTTTATTTTAAATGGGAATTGTTCTTTCAAACTTTATCAGTGTTTTGGGACAGCGTTTGGAGAATGGCTACTACGAGGTTTACAGTTTGATTTTAAATGTGTTGTTGTTGTTTTCAAATGCTAGGATTTGGCAATGAAGTCATTAGCTCTCTTGCTCTCCAATATTTCTGTGTACTGGGTCCGGCAGGTAGAGCTTCACAGGTTAAAAGATGTTCTACAGTTATTTCCTCTTTGTTGCACAGAGAACAACTTGGACTTGTATAAATTCCTATTCTGTGTAAGTGTTTGGCTAAATAATCATGTTCCGTAAGTAATCTAAAATTTGCTACTGCAGCTTTACGTGGGATTTCTGGAATAATTTCTGGGTTTTTAATTAAAATGTTCCATTTTTATCTTTGGCTTTGTTAGATATTGATTGGTTTTGTTTGTTTTTATATTTGCTTTTAATTAATCTTTTTATGGATGTAAAGGGTAAATTTTTACTTTTGTTCTGAATTAAATTTGCACCTTTTTGGCAAGAAAATCAACTGATTCATTTCCAGCAATTCCACAATGTGCAGTATCCACTGTAATACAATTATTTTCTGTAGTTTTTGAAGTTGTCGGATCATTTTGTGACATTCTTTAATTTGGATTGACCTCATTTTATATGAACTTATTGCACATAATGCTGCTTTAGAATCAGAAAGTATGACAGCATTTTTGAACCTATCTATTCTATATAGAAGGTGTTGGAGTGAAATATGAATAGCCGTTACTTCTGCATCAAAATTTGTTGTGTGGTATCCTGCTGGTTGATAGAAAGAGAACAGTGCATACTTAATTCCTGCTCCTGAGTTGTTGTCCAAGTTAGATCCATCTGTGTAGATATGTAATCATTCTTCATGTGGGTATCTATTGTTCAGTTTCTAATGCTAGTGCTTTTAGTACAGGTGGATTTTAAATGTTTGAATATTGCTATGTTCTCATGTATCTCCCGATAACTACAGTGGGCAACTAATTCTATAAACGTTTATCTAGATTAATCGGCTAAACTGTCCTTACTTGTGCCCACACATTTTAAATGTGATCAAAGTCTAGTAAGCAAGGAGGCCAGTGAATCACTGTGATATTTACCTTTGAGAGAACCGTTTGAAAACTGCAGAATTGTGTAGACAGGATGGCTATCCTGCTGGAATTCAGTCATTTTCTCAAGATACTTCGTCCTTATCGAAGGAACTGGTACTGTCGAGGATGTCTTTGTATGCTACCTACTACACCTAGACTGTCTCGTGATAACCAACCGCAGTACGACAGAGATAATCGTATACTCCTTTCGCTATCCATTTGTGTCACGTATTTTGCCACCTGATGTTCTTCTCTGATAGATAAATCACTTTCCCCCATTTTAAGATGAAAATATTACCTCGTTTGTAAATGTAAGTTATTCCGTTTGGGGTTGACGCTTTCTTCTTTAAATGCGCGGCAACATAACCTGTGATCGATCATCTGTAAGATTCTGCTCCTCTGCTGCCGATCAAAGAGCCCTGATGTCAAACGAAGCAAGGGGATATCAAAATTACTTCTAACTGTAGAAACTAAGCATTCGAACCTAGTTTGTTTAAATAACGAGATGCATGCGTTTCATTACCTGATTACCATGTGCCCGCCTCGGTAGCGTAGATGGTAGTGTGTCTGCCTCACGTTCAAGAGGTCCCGAGTTCGAATCTCGGTCAGGGTGAGTTACTTGGATAAGGTTTTTTCCGGGATTTTCCCTTACCCTGAAAGGCAAATGCCAGGTAGCTCTAAGCCCCGTGGACGCCGGACTCATTTGAGCATCATTCCACCCATTTCATTCACTGTCCGATATGAGTTAACGTTGGAGGACGTAAATTACAAAAAAAAAAAAAAAAAAAAAAAAAAAAAAGACTGCCATCACTTATCTTAAGAAACTGATGCCAATTTTTCTTATTAATTGAGACCGATTTCACAAACAAATCGCTTGCTTCGTCAGTCAATATACTTAGTCGTCAAGGATACCAGTTACCATGTTACTATGTTTTTGCCAGTATTATCAAAATCTGAAAACGAAACAAACCTAAAAACAGAATCAACTGCTGGTATTTCAAAATTCATTACGCGATGTTTATTTTTAAAATAAACATTTTTCCCAAACCATTAAATCTATTGGACCATTTAATTGTTTTAATAATTTAACTTTAGGATTTATTTCATGGCTAAATGACCAAAAATGATCTGCTACGGCCGACTGATCAGTTTGTTTATACTTAATGTTACGAAAATGTTCCTTCGTTCTGGTATCCAAATTACACTTCTTCTTTCCAATATGAACCTGATCGCAATCTAAACAATTAAATTGATAAGTACCATATTTTTTATTATTAGGAATTTTATCATTTTTAGAGAAATGTAGTAAATTTTTAATAATATATTTATTTTCAGAAACTAAAGTTATACCAAACTCTTTAAAATGTTTTAGAAAATGTTTATTAATCCAAGGATGGTAAGTAAACTTTTTTAAAATTATAATCGTATTTTATTTTTTTAAGGGTAGAAATATCATTAACAGTTTCTTGATTCTGAAATTTTTCAATCTTCTTTTGTATAAAGTCTTTATTAAAACCATTAATTAAAGTAGTATTAATAATATATTTATATTCTTTATTAAATTCCTCTTTATTCAGAGGTATATTTATTAATCTATAAATAAAACTATTGAAAATAGCAAATTAATATAAAAAGTTAAAGAAGTTATTTTTATGTAATTATCGATATGAGTAGACTTCCTATAAATACCAAAATCTAACTTATTATTATTTCTTATTATCTTCAAATCCAGAAAAGGAAGAAATCCATTAATTTCAGTTTGTGAAATCGATCTCAATTAATAAGAAAAATTGACACAATTTTCTTAAAATAAGTGAAGCTTTTGTTACAAATAGTTATATTTGTGTAAAATGCATATTATTTATTGTGTAGCTTTGAAATGAACTCAGGGTAGCATTAAATCGTGCTTTGTGAGTGCATCACGAATGCTTTGAATGTTTTCCGAATCGAACTTCTTCTCTGGTAATTTATCCTTTAATTT
Organism: Mantis religiosa; assembly: GCA_030765055.1. Lineage (NCBI taxonomy): Eukaryota > Metazoa > Arthropoda > Insecta > Mantodea > Mantidae > Mantis > Mantis religiosa. Next base: position 14,008 of record JAUKNK010000956.1, read on the forward strand.
CTTAGTCTGTATGTAACTAATTAATAATAAAATGTAAGAGCTGTTTGTGGAAGGCATGTGAAAGTAAAGGATAATGGAGGAAAAATTTGTGAATGTTCAGCGTAAGAGGGTTGCTTCCGCCTATACAATATGAAGTAGGTATATATAATAGCTTTTGTTCTGCAATGCGCTTATATTTTAGACTATAATGGAATTTCCAGACAGAATTTAAGTCCTTCATGATGACAAAGGAATTTTAACACTTACCTAGAGTTTAGATATTTTATAATTCCTTTCCGAAAGGTGCGATGCGTGAGAAAGTGTTCAGTTTGGCGTACGATGGAAGCAGCTGTGGAGAAAAACAGAAGAAACGGGATAAACTGTGTTGAAATCTTACTCCCAACAAAGGGAGTTTATGAACAAAGTTTGATTCATGATGATGATGATGATGATGATGATGATGATATGTATATAACAATGTGGTCATCAGCGCCATTTAAAAACTAAATCATGACAAAAGCAAATAAAACTGCAAAATAAAATAAATATGCACAATTTAGACAAAAGCTATAAAAAATAAATAAAAGATCAAAATGTATAAAGATCATTCTATTCATTAAATTCAACAGTTCAGATAGATAGTCAACATGAAAAATTCAATGCCACAGCCGAGATTTAAATTTTTCATTCTGATTCTATCAAAAACCTTAGCTTATATACGGCTAGTGTGAAGAAATGATTAACTTTGATCAATTAACTAAAATAATTAGTTAAATAATGAAGCCACAAACGGTGTATCTCGAATGGAGAGCCCCTAGTAGTCTACCAGGGAAATATGAGTCAAATGGAGAATTTAATGTCATGATGGCAAGTTGGCTATGGTAGCTCAATTGGTAAGAGCGACAGGATGGAAACCAGGGGATCCGTGGTTCAAATCCCGGCCGTGGCATTGAATTTTTCATGTTGACTCTATCAAAAGCCTTAGCCTATATACGGCTGGTGTGAAGAAATGATGAATTTCCATCAATTAACACAGTAGTTCAGCTTTGAATTTTTTTTTTCCAAAACCTTTACCACAGCTTTGCTGACATCCACCAGTATCTTTGCAAAGCTGGCCGGCAACTGTAGAGACTTTCGAGGATGTGCTAGGCAAAAACACTCAGCTAGGGTTGTTGGAAGTCTTCGTGCTGATTTCAGATTCTTTGGTGGTGACTTAGGCACAAGAAATTTCTCTGATATCGTTGCCCCGTATTATATCGTAAGTTTGCGTTCCAGTTTCCCGTTTTTGTGACGGTGAGCCGCCACAGGGCTGTACGTAGAACTGAGAGGGCCTGTGGATACAAAGAAGCTTCCGGGTACCGTCTCTCTAACCCGGATTTCTTGGATCGCTCGTTCCTCTATATAAAACGAGCACATTCTGCTGAACTTGATCGATGTTCACAAATACAATTATCGCATACTGGAGGTGATGTACATGCATGTAAATGCAAGACGCTTCCACTGCTGACTCATAAGTACACCAATACAGAAGTCACTTGTGTGACCAAAGCGCTGACATTTATAGCATTTCAGGGGGTTCGGTATGTATGGCCTAACCTTAACTCAATTACTTCATACGCTACCTTTATCCTTTATGGGATATGTAGCAGATCAAAGGTCAAGAACAGGGTACGAGTAGGGACCAATCCCCCTCGCTCTCTCCGTTGTACACGGTACATTGCCGTAACATCTTGCACTTGAAGGTTCTCCTGAATATCCTCGTTGGACATACCATCCAAACGTACGAGTGCGAGAAATTCAGAGTTCTGTGCAGTTCAATTCAACGTGTAGGAAACTCCCTAACATGGTGGCTCTCTATATCTAAGCTACCTGGGACGCTGAATTTGCTTCTACCAGGAGCGTGCTCTTTCTTGATTTTGTACAAGACTTCACCGCACAAGTTAAACTGTCGAGACCTCTTTGAATGAGAAATGAGTTGACTGATGAAAGATTCCTTCCTGTCTCTTTCTTTTTAGCGAGTATCAACACTCTCAGCTATTTCCTTGTTTGTTTAATAGATTTATTTACTATGACGGTATAATCCTCCACCATTTCAGACGTCCCCGATGGCGTAGTCGCATCCTGGGCGTCACTCCGGCTTAGGTGAGAGTCCTGGCCTGGAGTTTCCTCATCTCAGGTCTCACCTGCCAATGTAAAATCAAAGCTACCTAATAGCTTTCAGGAGTGCATCAGCTGATGCAATGCTGATTGGTATTGCAATGACTCCCAGGGACTGACCTTTATCAGCGGATATGAACAAGTCGTATATGATATTCGGGGGCTTGGACTTACGCGTTACTAGTCACCACTTGCACTTCCTTACCCTACGCCCCAAGATAGGTATCCATCAGACTTGTGTTCAGGGAGGTATGTGTTTATGGGTCAAACACGGATGTGTACCAAAGCTGTTTGGGCGTTTGGTAAGAGCTCTCTCACCACTCGGAGGCACCAATTGAGAGATTTGGCACGGAACCGCGGGATCGACAATCACATACATATCACACTAGGCCCCTGGGGGTAACATTGATTCAGGGAACAATATTCAAGTAAATGAATATGTACATAGACCGAAAGACAAGAAACAAATCAAACATTACATAAAGGTCAACATAAAATTCAAATTCAAGTATTATTTGATGATAATGAAAATGGCACTACAAAGGAATAACACTACATAGAGAGTCCCGAGTGTGGTCACTGATAGTGGTCACGCAGCAAAAGCAATCTGGCTATGCATAGGCTGCCAACATCTCGGTGGGTCGGTCGGTTGGTCAGATGTTCATTCATTTGGTCGACTGACCGTTTGAAGAGTTAAACCGACAGAAGGAATGGGCATGAAATAATAAAATTAACTGTTACACTATAAGAATTATAGAGACAGACATTAACGATTACACAAGTAACGAATTCAAAATAACTAATTACTCAATGGATTTGGAAATGTTGCTAGTTATCCTATTAATGGTTACTCAGTCCTCACCATACTTCGCCTCTGAAATCCTATTAATTCTGAATGACTTAATAACTGGCAAACGGAAGAGGAGATGAAGTTAAATTAAAGTACAGACGTCATGAAATTAAAAGATCTATGTCAGCAATTTTTTATGATTAGCCATTTCTGAGGTATTATTGTTTATTTGTTTTAATTTTCAAATACTTCAGATAGAAAGCTTCTCTTCTCCTGGTCAAGTAAATGAAACAGTATTTCATACCTATAATATAACTCTTAAAAGATTTGACTCCCGTTTAAGGGTACTGGGTTCCTCTATTCATCTTGTACCTACAAGGAAATATGTAATAAAGCTTTATTGTTTTATCTCAGTTAACATGAAATGGTTTGAACAATAAGGATTATATGATTTGCTTGTTGAAAAATGGGCTTAAAATCACATGAACATAACTCCAGATTGTTTTAACAATTAACATATTTACTTTATCCAAAATAAAGACCTGTAGTTGATTTAATTATAGCCTATAGAGCACGTATAGAAAGGTCCGGGGGAAATGACGAAATTAAATGTACTTCTGAGCATCACAAGGCTTTTGATCTTGACCGCCATACACAATTATTACACGATGGTTTTGTTTTAAAAATACCAAAATTTAACATATCCCTTCCAAAATGTCTATCTACATACTATTACAATTACTATTATGTCTGTATTACCAAATTAAAACAGATTGCGACCTATAGTAACCGTAACGTTGACAACAACGGAATTGGAGGTGACTGATGATGCAAATAAACGTTTACTAAACTGGTTCAAAACAATTCTTTGAACTTTTCATCAATTTCCTAAAAGATAAATGCAGTTTTTTACAAATAATTATATTTTGTGTAGTACTTGTTGCTCCACTGTTGCTAGCTTCTACTTTTCTTACATGTTCCTTAGATAAAAGGTGCAAGATGTGGAAGATTTACTTATTGATACCTTTAGCTACGAAAGCTGGCATTTTATAGTGAATTTAAAGTACATGTTTCATAATAAAAGCAGCCTGTTTTGGTATGGGTTTTATACTGAAATGAAATTAACGGAGGATAACTGAAGTTTGTTACCTTTGTCGTAAGAAATGAAGTCGAATTCAGACATAATATCAGAGGTAGAGTGTACATCGCAGGACATGCATCGTGTCGAGGTGGAGTCCAACTCCATAGCTGATTGGAGCCTCTCTGTGACGAACTGATCTTGTGTATGCCAACGTGGGAATAGCTGCAACATTCAGAATTACGTAATTGAAAGAAATCGAGGGCCGACTGATAAATCCCGGGCCTCACAATAAAAAATAAAATATTTTTTTTCCCTTTATTTCTCAACTTATGCTCCAGAAAGGCTAATGCATTTGTCAAATCGGTGTTCTAATTTAATTAAACTATATCTGTAGTGTGATTTATCATGGTCCTCAAAATAGCTGTTTACCGCATAAAGACCTCCTCGTTGCTGTGAAATCTTCGTTCTCCAAGACATTTTTTGAGGTTTGGGAACAGACGGTAGTTACTGAGTGCCAGATCTGGCAAATGGGGTGGATGTTCAAACAATTCGAACTGTAATTCGAACATTTTTCCAATTGCAATGTCTGAACGATGGGCCAGGGTAATGTCGTGAAGAAACAGAATTTTTTTCTTTGCCAAATGAGGTCTTTCTCTTTCATTCTCATCACTCAAACGTTGAAGTAAGAGTGCGTAGCAGTCGTCAGTGATACTTTTACCCTTTCCAAGAAATCAATAAAAAAATTCAAATTCCCTGTGCATCCCAGAAGACGATTACCATAACTTTGTTAGCTGACAAAATTGACTTTGCCGTTTTTGGAGTTGGTTCACCTGGCGCAATCCACTGTTTTGACTACACACTTTTGGAGTGTAGGGATTTATCCAAGTTACATTCATGATAATAAGCCATCTAAAAAATTCACTGGGAGTTTTACGGTAGAGCTCCAAACTTTTAACAGAAACAGTTTTTCTTTTCAACTTTCGATCAGATATCAACAAACTCGGCACCCATCTCGCACAGACCTTGTGAAAGCCCAAAAAATTACTTAAAATATTACCTGTACGTTATTTTGACATATTTACAACCTCTATTTCAAACAACTTTAATATGCGGTCTTCCTTTACTAAACGATGAATTTTTTCAATGATCTCTGGAGTTGCGACTTCCACAGGGTTCCCAGAGCGGGGCTCATCACTAGTGCTTGTACTTCCAATTTTAAACTCTGCAACCCATCTTTTAATTGTTGTATATGAAAGGGCAGTGTCTTTCAATGAGCTGTCCACTTTCTCCTTGATGTCTTTAGGCGTTAAGCCTTCCAAATCGAAGTATTTATTCACTACTCGTTTTTCCAAATCATCAATTTCGTAAAAGCTTTACACTTATCTTGTTTAAAATGCTGTCATCCAAACACTAAACAAGCTATTAACCTTTTTAGATACAAGCTAGTCTTGAGTTAAACTATGTGATGCTATCCATCAAACTGGCCCAGCGGCGCCATTTCTATGTGAGGCCTGGGATTTATCAGCCGATTCTCGTAGTCGTCTCTCAAATTGTAAAAGAATCACACGTTTTTTCTCTTTGCTTAAAAGTATTCCCTTAAAATGTTCGAAATAAAACGATATTTACATCTATGGTGTATTACAATAATTGAAAGGAATTTTAAGTCAATGGAAATTAATCCTTCTACCACACTAGCCGTGTGTGAAGCATACTGGCCTTGCTATTCAGGATGTTTAAGTCTGACTCTACGTATCCAAGCCATAGCCTACATAGGGCTAGTGTGCAAGAACGATTAATTTTCATCAATTAACCTAATAGTGGTTTAACTATAAAGCCTGTGATTAAGTACTTACAGCATAGTAACTAGCCACAAGCGGTGAGTACCTCATTTTACATGAGAACTCCTAGTGGTTTACCGGGAAACGTAAGTCAGTTGGAGAATTTAATGTCATGACGGCAATTTGGCTATGGTAGCCCAATGACTACGAACAACCGGACGGAGACCGGGAGATCCGTGATTGAAATCCCGGCTATGGCATTGAATTTTTCAATCTGACTGTACCTATCGCGGTTTTAAGTTGTCTTTTGAAGTCGGATATGCCATATGCAGAACGTTTCCAAATTTTAAACAAAGCTTTCTTAAGTGTGTGAATTTTAGGGACAAAGACATTTTCTCAAGAACTACTCGTCACAAAGGCATGATATTCTGTATGTGTACTTGCTTTTCTATCACCATTTACATCCAAGTAACAGTATGTACTCTGTTTGAAAAATATCTATTATTATTGTATGCCCTCGACAAGAAGGCCAGAGGGGAATGAAGGGCAGAGGAGCTTAAACTGTTTATCTGCTCCGGTAGCGGATCTGTTTACTTAGAGTGTATGAGAATGTATATGAGTCACCCATGTTGTCAGATCTAATGTTCGTTGCAGAAAATGCAGTGATAGGTATTATGTATGGGCGAATTATGTGACAACACTTGTGTATTTTAAACGAACCTATAACTAGACCGTGAACAAAATGAAGTTGGAGGCGTGGTTTACAAACACTGGAGTCCTCTATCTTTCTCCCTCTACCGTCATTTTAGATTGCCTCTTCTCCATCGCGCGGGCTGCACTGCTCATCTGTTTCACTCGCTTTCGAATTCACTGTTACATTCACTCTTTACATTTTCTGGCGAATCACTGCGTTGTTCCTCAGGGTAAAAAGAAACTATGGTTCTATCTAGTAGTTGATTGTTTTTGACGTCATGTCCGAGGTAATTATTTTCTGTTAACTTTGAAAACCAAAACAGTATAAAAATAAACGCGTTTAGTGTGGTTTGCGCTCTGTCGCATCCAGGGAGGGGTGATCCTTGGATGGCGAGAAGGGGAGAAGGCTCTCCTCACGCATGCGCACACCGACTGCATTTTGTTTGCGGTCTACCTGTAGCATCCTTGTCATACTTAGAAGGGAAGAATATACACCATGCGGACGACAAAAGTGATTACGTTACATTCGTCTAGCTTGCCTTGTTCTGGGCAAAGAGTACATAGCACATGAATGGAATTGAAATACAAACCTGATCAGTAACGTAATAGGAAAAATAGGTAGCAAAACTTTCGCTGAGCCACACGTGTTTCCACCAGCTTGGAGTTACTAGGTTACCAAACCACATGTGAGTAAACTCATGTGCAATGTTGTGCACAATCCTTTGCTTATCATACGAGGTCGATGCACCCTCCATATACAGCAACATATTTTCCCTGAAAAAGTAGCATCAGCAGAACACATCAGTTTTAATGTAAGGTTTTATAGATTTGGTGAATCTAAAATATTTATATAATTTACACACATGTCTAGAGTTAGGGAATCAAGCCAATCTTTTCTTGGAAAAATTAAACAGAAAAATGCAATTTAGAAAGTGATAAATATCTGATGTCAACAAAGTTCTAAGGATTTCATGGCCAGTGTCAGAATAAAATATAATCCCCGCATGTATGCCGTGGTTTGCAGTAGCTGTTGAAACCTTCACCAGAGTACTTCGACCTCATGAAGATGTCTATTGCAGTCGCCGAAGGACGTCTGCGAAGAAGCCCAGTAGACTACAGCCCACAGGCATGGATTATACTTTGATAGAGTTGACATGAAAAATTCAATGTCACGGCCCGGATTTGAACCACGGATCTACTGGTTTCCGTCCAGTCGCTCTTACCCATTGAGCTACCATGGCCAATTTGCTGTCATGACTACAGCCTCTAGTGGTTTACCGAGGAAATATGAGTCAATTGAAGAATTTAATGTCATGACGGCAAATTGGTCATGGTAGCTCAATGGAGAAGAGCGACTGGACGGAAATCAGTAGATCCGTGGTTTAAATCACGGCCGTGGCATTGCATTTTTCATGTCGACTCTATCAATCCAATACCTTAGCCTGTATACGGCTAATGTGAAGAAATGAATAATTTCCGTCAATTAATGGATTATACTGTATATAGCATATTAATTACGTTAATTATCAAACTAGGACGAGAAGTGTAGAAGCTAGAAGGCTTGTTTCTAAGGTAAACATCCACATTTGTGCAGAAACTAGGAATATCTGATTTTAATAAATGGTTAACATTAAAGCCTTGAACAAAGTACCTGTAAGTAACCAATCCCCAATTCTCCATGGCTGCGGAGTTGAAGTCCGGTACGGCGACCTGGTCCATCTTCGGTATCGTGTAATTCATGGTGGTGTAATTCTCCAAGATCCGAAGAATACTTGGTGAGATCCGGAGACTGAACTCGGTTTGCCGTAACATCAGCTCCTGGCACCAGATGGCAAACTTACCGTCGCTACTGGCCACGCCTTTGAAGTCTGAGACTAAAATACCAATTGAGTAGGTTGACATCGGAGGCGTTTCAGCGAAGCTGTCCCAGACCCTTCCAGGAATCTTGGGTCTGTAAAACAATACGAATCGTGAATATACTTAACGATGTTAATATCAAAGTATGCAACGAAGTCATTATTTTGAATCATTTTTTGAAGATAGCGTTCTTTCTAAGGGGAAGGACTTAACGTAGCACTTGTTTGGAGGAGAAGTTGTCAAACAAGCATGGCGTTTAATCCGAATATATTAATAAAAAGGTAACGCAGAGGTATAATGTGCTTTGTGATCCCACACACAGAAGCGTAAAATGAAACAAAACTAAGAATCAAGTAAGGTAATCTTTCTTACATAACTCTACCAATATCCATTAATTAGGCACAGCTAATTCTATATACGTCCACAGAAGAAAGCTGCAACTTTTAGTATAGTACCAATATTTTACATAAAAGCTTTACAATTGGAGATATTTGAAATTTTAAAGTAATTCTCGTAATCAAGGCATAAAAAGGAAGCACCAATGGCTATATAATAGCATTAAACTGCAGGGTAAAGATACCGCCCACTTACGGGGATATATTACTCTGGAATAAGTACATCGGCCTCAAAATTTTCAGAAAAAAATTAAATGAACAAAGAAGCACTAATTAAGAAAATCTACTCTACATCCTGTTCTACAAAAGTTTAGGATTCTGATTTTAGATTTAAAGGTTTCACAGTTTCAAACCTGAATTGTATAAACTCGGATCACGATTGCTTTTGTATTTACAAGGGAACTGTCCTTACTAACACCGCTACGCACCTGAAAATTTGATGATATAATGTCTGCTGCATATGAACCATGTGCACCAAAAATCTATTGCGGAGTAAAACTTATTTATTTTCTACTTGTGTCCCGCAACGTTAAACCATATCGGATGATGAATGAGTTGGGAGAAATGAGCTCAAATGAGTCCGGCGTTCATGAAGCTTAGAGTTACTCGACATTTGTCTTTCAGGATAAGGGAAAACTCACCCTTATACAGGTAACTCGCCCTGAGTGAGATTCGAACTCGTGTCCTCTTGAACGTGAGGCAGACACGCTACCATTAACGCTACCGAGGAGAAATGAGCTCAAATGAGTCCGGCGTTCATGAAGCTTAGAGTTACTCGACATTTGTCTTTCAGGATAAGGGAAAACTCACCCTTATACAGGTAACTCGCCCTGAGTGAGATTCGAACTCGTGTCCTCTTGAACGTGAGGCAGACACGCTAACATTAACGCTACCGAGGCGGGAACGGAGTAAAACTGCAACGCGCAAAACGGAAGCCTGGAAAGGGCCGCATGTGACTACTTATTTATTTATTTATTTATTTAGGTGCAGAGGATCCAATCCTATTAGTCCTGGACCCGTAGGACCAATGACCCGGGCCTCCTTCTACCCGGGAGCGATGGAAACTCCGGGGGGTCTTTCAATGGGGCAATACCTTGAGTCTAAAAAGCCCCCCCCCATCGACTATAGCGTCAAGACGGGTGGAAGTGGATACGCCACTTACGCGCGTCAACCCCGCAGGGAAGACTGCCGAATACCTCGGTGGGGCCGCCTGGTGATCTAGCACACTTTCTACTAGCTCTGCAGGCTAGTACCCGGGAATTATGAGGCAACCCTCTACCCCCACCGGGCGGCCGTAGACTGCCGGAGGTACCCAATTCCCCGTGGGTGGCGGGAGCACCCTTGAGTCCAACCCAATCCGAACAACTCCCGACGGGAGGGGCTCGGCAGTTCGGCCCGAGGTTCCTCTAGTAACGTCAGAGGTACCACGATTGCTAAGGGTCCGCAGCGCCCGCACCATGGGTGCTGAAGGAGACGGATCCCCTCCCCTATGACACCACTTGTAAGTAGCTGCTGGACATCCCTCGTCAGCTCTGTATCAGATGTGGGGGACTGTGCTTCTTACGTATTTCATGTGTAGGCCGCTACCCATCAGGGGTAAATAATTCCTCCCATATAATGCTGTTTTTTTTAATTTACGTCCGCCCCAACGTTAAGTTATATCGGACGGTGAATGAATTAGGTGAAATGATGCTCAAATAAGTCCAGGGTCCATGGAGCTTAGAGTTACCCGACATTCGTCTTGAAGGATAAGGGAAAACACCGGGGAAAACCTTATCTAGGTAACTCACCCTGGCCGAGATTCGAACTTGGGACCTCTTGAACGTGAGGCAGACATGCTACCATCTACGCTACCGAGGCGGGCATAATGCTGTGTTATTATGTCTATATGTCCCTACTATTCTGGACTCATTCTTGAGTATTTCCAGCTATACTCCACACACGATATTTGGCACACCGATCCCACATAGAGCAAAGAATTACCTATCGAGATTCTTATTTAACTTTTAATAAAACAGTACAAATTTATAGGTTTTTGAATAAATTGAAATCGCAGAACTGAAGTTGTGTGGAATAATCAATGGTGCATTTTCAAATATATTTTTATCAGCCTTCTAGGTAAATATTAGTTACGGGAATGATAAGCGAACTCCCACATCCTGTGATCCGTATTGACGAAAGGATTGAACCAAAGATAAGTATATATGACGTTGCTAGGTAGATCCGTTTGCAATGTAAAAAATCGATATGACAAAGTACTATGTTTTATATAGGCCAATGTCTGTTTCTTCAGACAAATTTATATCGTAACGATTAAACAAGTGTTTTTAATTTAATTTAACCGAGAACTTTTAAAACTACAGAACAGCAATTTTTAATGTAAATGGTATGTAAAGAATGCATTGTGATTGAACTGAGAGCTTACTGTTCTCCTGTCATTTAATAAGTATAAGGGTTCAAAATTTGTTTCAAATTTATTTTCATCTTACTGTTTGCATTATAGTACATAGCCTATAAGAACGAGTAATCAAACGTATCCTCCACACGTTAGAATAAAATACTCTCTGTTTCTCAATCTATTGTGAATAAATGAAAAGAAAAATCACAAGTGAATGGAATCAAAATATACCCCTAGGAAAGCTTAATATTGTCGCTTTGAACGTTAATCAGTTCATTATGAATTCTTATCTACATATAGGTACTCAGTATACAAGTAACTTTCCATTATTCAGTCTATTCATTGTTTTATTAATACATCGATATTCTATTGTTTACTTAATCCTCTATATTTATATCTTTCAACATCTAGCTTGCTATTCGAGAGAATACGTTTTAAACAACTCATATGAGAGTGGATTTTAATAAATCTATTACTATATATTTTTTACAAGAATTTAATTAACTTAAGAGGATTATTTGATTCTTTAATAATGATATAGGTGCGCTTAAATGGATAAACAAAAAACCAAAGGTTTATGTTAGATACAATTTTTTAATTATTTATTCCATAATTTAAACCTAGGTGTCTTAATTGTAAATCTATGTGCTGGTTTACTTAAATGCACAGTTCAAACCTGATAATGTTGAGCTTCAGTATAATTTTGTACACAATAATTTCCTTATTTCTTTAAACTCAGCTGACTATATCGAATATTATTCTCATAAACGTTCGTTTGGTCGTGATTATTCTATAAATTATAGATTGAAACTTTGAAACTGGCAGAAATGGAAGATGTTCTTGAAAGGAGAAAAAGTTCAGTTCCAGGCACGGATGAAAACTGGACTGGACTACGCGAGGGAAATCCAAACTTTACTGTACCTATGCCCCCAAGTGGATCACCCCCAAGAGGAAGGGTGAGAAGAGAGGAGAGAGAGACAGAGGGTGGCCAATCCAAAGAGCCGCGACAGTGCAGAGGGCAGGTTTCCTACACCTTACCAGTTGGAAATTCCCCGACAGTGCAGTACAACCAGCATACCACTTTAGTGTGGTCCGAAAACGGCCCCACAAGACCGGATTCAGAGACCGGAGACCGTCCTATTGGAGGAGGACGTTTTACCAAGAGCAAATGATCCTGCCATGCACTGCCGAGACTCCCGCCGACACTTCTGTCCTGAAAGAGACCACCAGATGAGAGATGATGTGAAATGATAATGGAGATGAAATGGAAGGAGAGCAAATTCGGGGGATGTAATTAACCTTCCCAGCTTTAACCTGCCGACCCGGGAAAACACTCGAAAAAACCCATGGGTCAGGTAGGCTGGCCACGGAAATCGAATGCGGACCTAAGACGAAACCGTCTGAACCATTCCGCTCGGTATGAAAATATCTATTCAATGGTTGAGTTTGATTTATGAGTCAATATGTTTGACACTCAAACTTCACTTACTTGTATAATTGAAACGTTTTCCAGAGCATTCGATCTCATCGTCAGCTGTTTGGTGACTAAATGAACCTTCTTCTTCTTCTTCTTCTTCTTCTTCTTCTTCTTCTTCTTCTTCTTCTTCTTCTTCTTCTTCTTCTTCTTCTTCTTCTTCTTCTTCTTCTTCTTCTTCTTCTTCTTCTTCTTCTCTTCTTCTTCTTCTTCTTCTCTTCTTCTTCTTCTTCTTCTTCTCTTCTTCTTCTTCTTCTTCTTCTTCTTCTTCTTCTTCTTCTTCTCTTCTTCTTCTTCTTCTTCTTCTTCTTCTTCTTCTTCTTCTTCTTCTCTTCTTCTTCTTCTTCTTCTTCTTCTTCTTCTTCTTCTTCTTCTTCTTCTTCTTCTTCTTCTTCTTCTTCTTCTTCTTCTTCTTCTTCTTCTTCTTCTTCTTCTTCTTCTCTTCTTCTTCTTCTTCTTCTTCTTCTTCTTCTTCTTCTTCTTCTTCTTCTTCTTCTTCTTCTTCTCTTCTTCTTCTTCTTCTTCTTCTTCTTCTTCTTCTTCTTCTTCTTCTTCTTCTCTTCTTCTTCTTCTTCTTCTTCTTCTTCTTCTTCTTCTTCTTCTTCTTCTTCTTCTTCTTCTTCTTCTTCTTCTTCTTCTTCTTCTTCTTCTTCTTCTTCTTCTTCTTCTTCTTCTTCTTCTTCTCTTCTTCTTCTTCTTCTTCTTCTTCTTCTTCTTCTTCTTCTTCTTCTTCTTCTTCTTCTTCTTCTTCTTCTTCTTCTTCTTCTTCTTCTTCTTCTTCTTCTTCTTCTTCTTCTTCTTCTCTTCTTCTTCTTCTTCTTCTTCTTCTTCTTCTTCTTCTTCTTCTTCTTCTTCTTCTTCTCTTCTTCTTCTTCTTCTTCTTCTTCTTCTTCTTCTTCTTCTTCTTCTTCTTCTTCTTCTTCTTCTTCTTCTTCTTCTTCTTCTTCTTCTTCTTCTTCTTCTTCTCTTCTTCTTCTTCTTCTTCTTCTTCTTCTTCTTCTTCTTCTTCTTCTTCTTCTTCTTCTTCTTCTTCTTCTTCTTCTTCTTCTTCTTCTTCTTCTTCTTCTTCTTCTTCTTCTTCTTCTTCTTCTTCTTCTTCTTCTTCTTCTTCTTTCTTCTTCTTCTTCTTCATCTTCATCTTCATCTTCATCTTCATCTTCATCTTCATCTCATCTTCATCTTCATCTTCATCTTCATCTTCTTCATCTTCTTCATCTTCTTCATCTTCTTCATCTTCTTCATCTTCTTCATCTTCTTCATCTTCTTCATCTTCTTCATCTTCTTCATCTTCTTCATCTTCTTCATCTTCTTCATCTTCTTCATCTTCTTCATCTTCTTCATCTTCTTCATCTTCTTCATCTTCTTCATCTTCTTCATCTTCTTCATCTTCTTCATCTTCTTCATCTTCTTCATCTTCTTCATCTTCTTCATCTTCTTCATCTTCTTCCATCTTCTTCATCTTCTTCATCTTCATCTTCATCTTCATCTTCATCTTCATCTTCATCTTCATCTTCATCTTCATCTTCATCTTCATCTTCATCTTCATCTTCATCTTCATCTTCATCTTCATCTTCATCTTCATCTTCATCTTCATCTTCATCTTCATCTTCATCTTCATCTTCATCTTCATCTTCATTCATCTTCATCTTCATCTTCTTCTTCATCTTCTTCTTCATCTTCTCTTCATCTTCTTCTTCATCTTCTTCTTCATCTTCTTCTTCACTTCTTCTTCATCTTCATCTTCTTCATCTTCATCTTCTTCATCTTCATCTTCTTCATCTTCATCTTCTTCATCTTCATCTTCTTCATCTTCATCTTCTTCATCTTCATCTTCTTCATCTTCATCTTCTTCATCTTCATCTTCTTCATCTTCATCTTCTTCATCTTCATCTTCTTCATCTTCATCTTCTTCATCTTCATCTTCTTCATCTTCATCTTCTTCATCTTCATCTTCTTCATCTTCATCTTCTTCATCTTCATCTTCTTCATCTTCATCTTCTTCATCTTCATCTTCTTCATCTTCATCTTCTTCATCTTCATCTTCTTCATCTCACTTCTTCATCTTCATCTTCTTCATCTTCATCTTCTTCATCTTCATCTTCTTCATCTTCATCTTCTTCATCTTCATCTTCTTCATCTTCATCTTCTTCATCTTCATCTTCTTCATCTTCATCTTCTTCATCTTCTTCATCTTCATCTTCTTCTTCTCTCTTCATCTTCTTCATCTTCTTCATCTTCTCATCTTCTTCATCTTCTTCATCTTCTTCATCTTCTTCATCTTCTTCATCTTCTTCATCTTCTTCATCTTCTTCATCTTCTTCATCTTCTTCATCTTCTTCATCTTCTTCATCTTCTTCATCTTCTTCATCTTCTTCTCTTCTTCATATCTTCTCTTCATCTTCTTCATCTTCTTCATCTTCTTCATCTCTTCATCTTCTTCATCTTCTTCATCTTCTTCATCTTCTCATCTTCTTCATCTTCTTCATCTTCTTCATCTTCATCTTCTTCATCTTCATCTTCTTCATCTTCATCTTCTTCATCTTCATCTTCTTCATCTTCATCTTCTTCATCTTCATCTTCTTCATCTTCATCTTCTTCATTCATCTTCTTCATCTTCATCTTCTCATCTTCATCTTCTTCTTCTTCATCTTCATCTTCATCCTTCTTCATCTTCATCTTCTTCATCTTCATCTCATCTTCATCTTCATCTTCTTCTTCTTCTTCATCTTCTTCTTCATCTTCATCTTCATCTATCATCTTCTTCTTCATCTTCTTCTTCATCTTCTTCTTCATCTTCTCTTCATCTTCTTCTTCATCTTCTTCTTCATCTTCTTCTTCATCTTCTTCTTCATCTTCTTCTTCATCTTCTTCTTCATCTT